>PVIR01025521.1:0-14337 GCA_004026965.1 Petromus typicus | reverse complement strand
TTCACACACACACACACACACACACACACACACACACACACACACACACACACACGATAAATCCAAAGGTTTATAGGAATAGACCTTGGCTCAACCAAACTTTAGCTTGTCAGCTAAGAAAATAAAACTTCAGGTAGTGCAATCTTTGCAAAGACATGCATTTGGTATTATGTTATCAAATTCTCCTGCTCAGTGAAATAATGAATGAGTAATATGTCTAACTCCTACATGATGAGCACAGAGGCAAATAAAAACAATATTACTCAGAGCCAGAAAATGAGTCATGAAAGTAAAAGCTGAGAATCATCATCAGTAGGCGCCATGGACATTAGTGGAGCTAATTGTTTGAAATTCTAATACAAACACTTTGACTTTCAGTGTTGCACACCCGAGGTACCTATGTGTTACATGACTATTACTGTGGAACACAACAATTAAAAATTAATCGGCTACAGAATGCCCGATTTGTGCTCTAAATGTGTAAAAACAAGGACGCCAAAGTACTTCAATTGTGATCCTCGGCTTTCTGTGCTGTACAGGATTCCTTTTCTCCTACTCAATTAATTACAAAGAGGTTTGCTGTTGGCTAGAATATAATGAGGATCATAACATTCTCTTTATTCTTCTATATTTTAAGGACATTAAAAAATTTTATCATCTAGCCCAAGTAATCCTATGACTATTGAATAGGATATTCAATATGACTAGTCAAATTTCAATCTATTGAAATTTAGAATTATTTTGAAATACAATTGCATATTAATTGATGTCATGTCTAATTCATATGGATTTATATAGAATTAAAAATGTGATATCAAAACTGCTTATTGAAAACAAGGTATTTCTCAATGATAATTTTTAAAACATTCCTCAGTAGACTTTTAATTTATTTATATATGTTAAACATGTGACACAATTTATATTTCTGCAATAAACTCATGAATAACTTGTACAGAGAACAAATATATGTATGACTTCTTCCAAAATAGTTTTCTCCATTTGTTGTAATTATGCATCTTCTAATTTTTCTTCCCATATGCACTCCAATTCATCATTGTTTGCATATTGATCATTAAAATTTTTGTATTGAATTTTTTATTGGTTTCTTCCTAAGCATTCTTTCATTTTGCAAAGGTAAAGCCATGCCACTTGTGAGTAATTATAGCTTTTCTTCTTTTTTCTGATGTGCTGATTCTCATTTTTCTCATATTTTATTGCATTACTCAGTATTTTCATATCAGCTCTCAAGGACATTAATAATATTTGGACCATTTTCTTTTTCTGACTAAATGAAATTTCTAGTGTTTACATTAGAGTTTAAGATCGTTTTCATCATAACAAGGTAGAATACACTAACTTATGCTTTATTAATAGCTGTTTTTAGTTTGGTCTGTTAATTTTCTGTTTAAAAATGTATGATTGATTTGGGGATTTAGCTCAGTGGCTCCACGCCTCCCTCAGAAATACGAGGTCCTGAGTTTGATCTCTGGTACTAAAAAAAATAAAAACATTTTCAAGCATAAAAAAATAAAAATGTGTGCTGAAATTTGTTAAAGATACTTCCAGTATCTATTGAAATTATGACAGATTTTTATGTGATACTCAGATGTGATGAATAATAAATTACTTAGACAATATCATCTTTGCCTCTCATTCGTAGTGTGTTAATTTTATTAATTTTATTGTATTTTGTATGTATATAACACATGATATACCTGTGCATATATTAAAATATGTTTGAGATTTCATTTTTTCAAGAAAATTGTAAATGTTTTCAGAATTTCTTTTTTGTCCATTCTGAATAATTTCCTGTCATATCTGTGCTCTCCCTATTTTTTGAATAGCTCTGTTAACTTTCAGGATTTCTGTCATGCTTACTAGTTTGCAATTCCTTCATCTTAAATTTTGATAATTTATGTTTTCTTATAATCATCAATGCCATATAAATTATTGAATTTGTTTTAATGTATGTCCATTAAAACTGTTCTTTTACATTGCTCTACTATGATAATTTCTTCTTCTTTATGTTCTTTCCTTCTATCACTAAGTTTGGCTGTAGAATAATTCATATAATTATTAAGCTTATTAAAAGCTTAGTCACCCTTCTAGGCTATTTTGTTTCATTCACTTATATTTTCATATCATTTCTGGGCTTTGGATTTACAGTTTACTTCAAGATTCATAAATTTGAAGCTGTATTTATTTAAATTCTGTCATTAATATAAGCACTTAGGTAAAATATGCTATGTTAAGTTCAGCTTCAGAGCTGCCTCTTATGTGTTATTAATAATTGTCCATTATTGTTATTGGCCACAATTTTAAAATAATATTCTTGTTTTATTGATCCAAAAGTTAATGAGTGCTTGCATTTTTCCATTTAGAGAACTCAAGAAAAACTACAGTGATAAACAAAGTGAAACAAAAAACTACCATAAAATATCCAAACCAAAGCATCCTTAGGATGCAGCCATGTCACATTCCCTGAGGTCCTGTATTCATAAGGGTTCTATGGCTCCAGGAATTTATCCTTTATGTCTTCATTTTTATCTCGGCACAGGATTATTCATTGAGAAACTTATAAACACTCCTACTTGAACCCACAATTATAATGCTATGCTTCTGAACTACAAGAAAAAATGTTTTTTGTTGAGTTTTCCCTCAACTGCTGCTAATTTTCTTATGAAGGCTATAATATACTTGTACGTGCTGGACTTACCAATGCCTAAATGTTTCTGTTTCCATTGCAATGTTAGTTTCACAGTGTGAGAACAGTAAGCACTATAAAATCCCCTGCTGTGTCCTGTTCCACTCTTCCCTTTGATTTCCATTATTTTATCCTCCCTTTGACTTCATGGAGAAGTGATCAGAGTTTGTGTTCTGAGGTTGAAACTAGATTCGGTGGAATATTTTAACCAAAGTGGGGGGAGCAGGAAAACAGGGAATCAGGTAGATAGAGCTTCAAGTAGCAGAAAGAGTTAAAAGAGGAAGTTAGATCAACTGCGAAACCCAGCACACAAAGCAAGGTGAACCCTGGTGTGAGGGAAGAGCTACAGGACAGCAATAAGGGAAGAAGTTTCTAGACAACTGGCAAAAAAAAAAATTGTCTTTGATTCTCCTTCATTAGTTCTTTTAACCATCATTTCTAACCATTATTTCTTTTTATTTCATTTTGGTTTTTAGTTTCTGACTCTCTGGTTCCCTGGAGGATCTATCTTGAAGATATGACATTTGAGGCATAATTACAATGCATTTTTAAAAGTTCCAAATGAAATTAGTTTCATCCATTTGCATCCCACATATTTTGGGAGACTTCAGCCAATCCCAGGTTTCAAGAACACCCAGTGGGAAGGGCCTTAATTTGTTTCTCAAAGACTGGCTTTAACATTTTTTTGATGAGGATATATGGAGGGTTTTTTCTTCCTGGAGGTAGTATGGAATCTTTATCCTTAATTTACCTCAAAACATTCACCCAAAGCATTTGCATAGATAGGACATTTCACTGAGGCCATGCGTGAGAAGTTTTTCACTCTCTTATTCCTTACCTCATGCATGTTGAGTAACCCTGTCTGGTGCAGTAGCCAATAGCTACAGGTCACTACTGAACACCTGATGTATAGTTAGTATGTAGCTGTGGGACTTAATTTTAATATCTTTAAAATTCAAATAGCCTCTATGGCTAGTGAATATCATACTGAACAGTGGAGATGTAGGGGATGTTATTCCTCTCTGCCCAACCTTTTTTTCTCTTTACCTCTTCTTCCTCAAATTTATTCTCCTTTTTTATTATATTAAAGAAATGTTTTCCTTCCATTTATCATTTAGCTTGGGACCTCCCCTTGTACTCTTAAAGAATCATAAGTATGTTCTCTTGGCAATAGTTCCCTCCACTCCAGATCTTACCCATTAGAAGCAGAGAACTAGCCCAAGATTGAAGTTTCATTCTTGAACTTCTCTTTTGTCTATCATTTCTGAAAGCAAAAGGTCCAGTGTAAGAACTGCCTGACCACTTTTACAAAGAACTAGCTCCACCCCTCCATGGAAAACAGAAAGGCCAGTGAAGTTTGGCTCCACATAGTCATCTCTCTTTTCCATTACAACTCTTCTTTACGTGCATTAATGTGGATCATGTGTGAAATAATACTAGTTTCCTGTTTTAACATTATAACACTCAATTCTCACCTACAATATGTGAACTAAACCTGAATTCAATTTAGGAAACACTTCAGATTTGGAAAATATTGCCACTGCTTATATGGATAGAGTCATAAATACAATGATGTTGCTTTTAACCAACCATAGAGAACAATGTACCCCTCATAACAGATGGGCGTTGGCAACTAACACTGCATTTTATGGAAGTACTTCCAAGCCTTCTGAGTAGATGGATAAAGTTGCCATGATATTCATACAGAAATGTGCCTGAGTATGTGTGAAACCGCATGATTTCATCCAAATGGCCAAATCTGCAAGGGAACTGAGTGAAAGTTTCTGTCAGAGTCCATCTAAATCTTAGCATTTCTGATTTAAATTCTAAAATTGTAAATTCCAATTTGACATCTACCGGAATTTTATCAAATGTATGTATACCTGAAGGTCCTCCAAGATGCAAAAGTGATCAGATGCTTTCACACTGTCTTGAAAATAGCTCAATTAAATGCCACTTTTAGCCGTGTGTTAACTTCATTTTATGGAAGTACTTGTTCTCTTTGGTTATAAACAAATTTTAAGCACATATATTTAATAAGAAATGAAAGAACTTCTGGTTCCTGGTCTAGCATGTTAAGGGCTTACAAGCTATCATTTTGTCCTGACAGCAATTAAAAAGCTGCACAAACTGAATTTAATAACTTGTTAGATCGGTAAGAGACTTAAGGCTGGCAAGCCTGACACCATGGGACCTGCAGATTCAGTATCTGGAGAAGGCCCATTTCTAGCTCCCATGTTGGAATGGACAAAGACCTCTTCAATAAGCATCTGGTCCGAATCGCAAGATCTCTGCATTTATGATGCAATTGTTTCCCTGACTCTTAATACCATCACCGAAGGGATCAAGATAATATACAGATTTTGGGGTTACACAAACACAACATAGCACTGAGGTGCATATAAATAATGGAATATTATTCAGCACTAATAAGAAATAAACTATCAAGCCATGAAAAGACACAAAGGGAACAATGCATATTAAGTGAAGAAGCCAACGTGAAAAGGCCACATACTATGTTATGCCAGCTATACGATATTGTGAAAAATTGCAAAACTATAGAGGCAGTAAAAAATATCAGAGATGTCCAGGTTCTAGGGGCACAGAACAACAGAAAATGGGGAGCACAGAGGATTTTTAGAGTAGTGAAATTATCTTGCATGATACTATAATAATAGATACATTTCATTATAATTATGTCACAATTCATAGGATGTACAAACCAAGAATGAGCCCTGATGTCAGCCATGGACTCTGGATGATAATGAAGCATTAGTGGGTGACATCCGTAGTAATAGATGTCCCATTCTGGAGCTGGATGTGACTGTGCTGAGGTTGTGGACTCAGGGAATAATGGCAAAACTGTGTACTTTCTATTTAGTTTTGCCATAACCCTAAAGCTACTCTTTAAAATAGTCTACTAAATATTTTAAAATTTATTGTGCAAAATGATTTAGTATCTTGCAAATGAAAAGTAGTGTAAAGGAGTAGGAGGATAAGTATTATTATAGTTAAATATACTAGTTAGAGAACACCTTGTGTTGAGCCAACTGAATTTTCTGTCAGAACACTGTCTCCTTTCTTTTCCATATTCCTAAAAGTCACTGGGAGTAATTAATAACAACAGGTACTGAATTTCTTCTTTATAAACAGTAGATTGGTTTTTGCTATGAGACTTAATAGGATTTTACAAAAAGCCTTGCTTAGTGAAGCCCAAGTCGTCTTCTGTGGCTAGAGATGACATCACTTCTTAATTTTTGCAACTGAGATGTAGATGACCTTCATTAATTTAGTACACGTTTTACCGGACTTCAGTAAGACAGTCACTGAGCTTGACAGTATTGGAAAGAACATCAGAGCCCCTATTTTTCTTGACACTCTAAACCTAATGTTATGCTTCTTTATGTTCTTGTAAGAAAGCTGCACACGGGAGAGGTGCCCTTTTCTGTGATCTTTCTATAAACTTTCCATCCAGAAACAGTAGGAATATAATGTTCTTCTGCGCACATTTATTTAAACTCCTACTGTTGCAGATTGAGATTGCTTCGACTGTATGATGAATAAAGGCTGGATGATCTTCTGAGTGGCTCCGTTTTTGCATGAGTGCTTAATTTCTTAAAAATAAACTTAGAAAATGAAAACACTGTGTATTCACATTGTCCCTCCAATACTGCGGATTAAAACCGGGACCCTGGATGTTCTAGGCAAACACTGTACCTCTGAGCTACATCCCCAGTCTGATATGTGCTTTCTCTTCTCTCAGTTTATTTATTTCTGAGCTGCTGGGATTGAACAAGGGGCTTGCAAGTGCGAGACCAGGGCTCTACAGCTGATTTCTTTCTCAGCCGTCCCCCCTAACTTACAAGTTTATTTTTCACCACCCCAGATCCCTCCTTTTCATACCCCTGAGTTACACCTTTTCAAGGGGGTCAATATATAGCACGTTTCCCTTGTATGAATCCCCCTAGTACCTGCCCTTACACGTCCTCCACACCTCCCTCTTCCTCACTTCCTCCTCTTGATGACAGGACTGGTAAGAACAATGCCTGAGATTTGAGAGAGAAGTCAGCTCTCCACACGACCCTGGCAACATGAAAATCAGGGAATCCAGCAAAAATTAACCCAGCGAAGCCTGTCTGATGTACAGACCTCCACTGTTTCTGTCTCTTGGAAACACACCAGTTTTGTGCTGGTGAATACCAAGTCTAACATCTTTCCCCATCTCATTACTATCTATGTGAATACACCTACATCTTTTAACAGCTAAATGAATTCACATTTTATTAACTGCTTGCATCTGTGTTTTAATAATGAAGGCAATTCATGTTTGTAGTTTCTGCTACAGCTCGAAAGGCAAAACAAGCTTTCAAAACTAAGATTTCCTTAATCTCCAGAACTCCTATGCTAGTTTTATTTTGAATGTCACTTTATTAATTCCCGTTTTCAGCCACACAAGAACCACTGCCAGCATATACTGTGTGGCTCAGGTCTTACACAGTTTTCAATAAAGCCTGTGACTATTGCTTTGTTCTGGCATACAAAGAGAGCAATTCCTGATGACTTCCTTGAAAAAAAAAGATTTCTTGTTTCTCATCCACTCCTCTTTGTATATATGTTTCTTTCTAATTGTACCTACCCTATCTTTGCATAGTGTGTTCTGATGATATAAATAAATTTATTTTCTTCAGTGTAGCAGGTTTTGGTAAGGTAAAAATAAATATAGAACAAATCACTGTTTTTGATCTGGGGAACATAAAACTATTGAGATGTTTTCCTTGATGGGCCATAGTAGCAGTGTTCCACACAATAGCAGATACCCCATACGACAGCGTCATTTATGAGTATTAGTTTGCCCACCCCTTGTATTTCTATCAGTTTTCTAAAGTGGTAAATGAAATGTCAAGAGGAAGATAGGTAGTAAAAACATAATTCACATTCTTTTATAATTTGCCAGAGCAATGAAATGTGAACACAGATCTATGGATTCTTTCCGTATTTATAAAATAAAAAAAAAAAACCTTACTCCTACTTTGTGACAACTTTTACCTTGGTTCCAATCCAGGTTCCTCTTTTGTCAGTATTCCTAGATGTTCTTATCATATATTCCCATTGATTTTTAAAGAGAATTATAAAATATTCTAGGAAAGTTAATTCATAATACTATAAGGGTCTCCTATAGGTTTTCTTTTCCACATATCTGGAGTCAGAGGATCTGGCCTTTCCATACAACTTACTGTGCTCCATATATGTATGACTGACTCAATTATATGTGCAATTGAATGTTAAGCATGGGTGACCTTGAATATTGCCCTTTTCTTTTTTCTCTTTTTCATTATGATTTTATGTATCTCATTCAGCGAATTGTATCAGTCTCCTTCCTGAACAGTGGAAATGTCTCCTGAGGGGTGAGAGAAATTACTGTAGGAAGAAAGTAAAGGAGAAAAGTAGAGGCACGAAGGGCACTGGCAGCAAATCACTGCTGGCCATATTGAGACGCTGAGGGAAACTCCCAAGTGTCTCAGAGATGCTATTAAATTCACTGTGCCTGGTTTTATTCTATTCTCTTAGGAGTTACAGCAACCGCCGGGAGCCACTTGACGCTTTTCCAAGCTCTCCTCCACCTCCTCGCACATGTTCTTAATGTTCCCACAAGCTACTGAGAGGAGTTAATGGGAAAGGGTAGAGACTTTTTTTAAAACCTGTGGTGAAATAGTCTTATTTTGAAGACTATATATTTAGGTTTTATGTAAAAACAAAAAAACCTGAGTAATCTTTCATGAATCATTTGTGCCAATAACTTTAAAACATCTTTAATTAAAATGGTACAATGTAAAAATAGTAAATTTCATGAGTACAAGGTAAAACATACAATTTTACGTGTGAAAATACAAACAAATTAGCATGGAAATTATACTGGCAAGGAATACTTTGAAGTGAAAGACACAGTAATTTCACCTAAGGACATAATAACAGGAAGAGATAGCAAATACTGTCAGTGTAGATGCCCCTCAGTATCACTAGGGAGCCAAACTATTCTCTTTTGTGTTCTAATTTTGGATGTGTCAGCCTTGGGTTTTCCTGCCTTGATATCAACATAGCAAGGGATTTCTACAGCTGCAATAGTGAACTTCGGGAAGAAAGGAAAGTGCTGTTACTACCACTCTCGTCACTCTTTCAGAAAAGAAAAAAAAATCCTTAGGAGGCTGCTGATAATAACTCCTTACATTTCATTGCTAGAGCCTAGGTCGTAGTGTTACTTCGAGTTTCAAGAAAGGTAGTGAGTTGATTTTCTGGAAATCTCATATTTCATAAGAAGGGACACAGAGATCAAGAGTTGGAATTGTCATTTAGCCAGGCAATCAAGAGTGTTTGCCTTCTAAACTACATAAGCTTATGAATACATGTGTCATGCATCATAAATATGTGGCTTAAGAAGATATATTCAGGGCTGGGGATTTAGCTCTGTGGTTCCGGCGCCTGTCCTGCAAGCACAAGGACCGGGGTTCAATCCCTGGTAAACACATACAGTACTGGGCATGGAGACTCACCCCAGCAGCAACCAGCACCACATACCACAGTGCCGGGCGTGGCAGCTCACGCCTGTCATCCCAGCACTCGGGAGGCAGAGGCAGGAGGATTGCTGTGATGTGAGTTTGAGGGTGAGCTCAGGGCCAGCCTGAACTACAAAGTGAGATCCTGTTTCAAAAAAAAAAAAAAAAAAGATATATTCATGAAAATCTATACTGTGGAAGTAAAGTTTATACAATGCTTATGACAATACACCAGTCTACCCACATATAAAGCTTTGTGTTTGTCAATAAGAGAAAATTTACCGTGAATTAGAAGTGACTGACTATAAATTTTAGTCATCTTCTTAAAGATAATAAAATAATTCAGGTGATAAAAAGAGATTTTTGAGAAAATTACAAGAATGTTTCCTTTTACTTAAAAATTAGCCATGTAAACTCTTGCCCAAATTTTCAAGTTAAAACACAAATGATCACTGTTTGCAAAAACAATTTGATAAATAAAGATTTGAGAAACTAAATGTTTGTCATTGCAATCTATAATCATTAGGTTTCTAATGAGGATACTCTGACAGATAATGAGGCTTCAATGGTTTGGGAGAATTATTCTCATTCTCTGACTTTATTACTTATGAAGCATAGTCTTCTTAAATTGCAGCACAAATATATTTCAAGTGATGTTGATAATTATTGGTGAGTGAATCACAAAGGATTGTGAAATTTGGTCACACTTGAAAGAGAAAAGTCAAACGATTTAGCAATTAAGCTAATTCCAATCAACTGAGCCTCTGAAAAGCAGCTTAAAATGACATTAAGGAATCTAATTTAATTTTTACATACTGTGTGCTAGTGTAATGATGGCTGAGGATTTAGCATCATGGAGGAATATTTGAAGCTAGAGAAGAGTTTAGAAACCATCCTTTGTCACCATCAGAAACATGGTATAAATACACAAGGTTTAAAGTTAGTTCTTTGAAAATTTCTAATACAAATACATTAATGTAGAAGAGATAAAGTGCCTTGAACAGGAAAATAAGAAGTTAAGTCAGGAGCAAGAGTGAAACTACCATAACTCATCAATATGCATTCCATTAATTTTATATTTTTGTAAGTTATGTTCATAAAACTGATTCCCTCACCATTTTATTTACTGCTTTAGAAAACTGATGGAAATACAGGTGATGAGCCAACCAAGATTTCATATGATGTATGTAGGAGAGATGTGAAGAAAAAGAGACCCATATCTAGAGCTATACTAATGTAACCTAGTGAAGAAGCAATAATCCGTACAGCTAGAGACAAATGCAAACTTGGATTTAATAGAAAAAAAGTATAGCACCTTATCAAAATCAGAGAACAGAATAGTGAATCTCCTCTGTATTCTTTCTATATAGCATTATTCCAGAAAAAAATTTTGAGGTGTGGACAGTGCAAATGTTGGCTGCAGTCAGGTGATAGAGATATTATCTGGAGAGTATAAAAATAGCTGCAGAAAGAAAATGTTCTGGTTAACTCAGTCTGTGTTACCTGAGATTCCCTCAGGTCAAAGTTACCTTTGAAAGTCTAAGAGTAGTTTTCAGTTTAGTCCCAATAGAAGTGTTTCTAATTCAATACTTAATTACCTGACAAATACAGAATTAATACGTAATCTTTGTTTCCTTTTTTTCTTTATTACTGTCACATTCTTTTTCCCCTCATTATTTATCCCTACATCCTCTTTCCTTTTAAATATTTTCTATTTCACAATATCAACTATACATACTACAACTTCTTAAAGAAAAAAGAAAACAAAGATTATGTATATAGGGGGTGGGGGTTGCAGGGTGGGGAGAAAAGGGAAAAAATGAGGATCGAGTCATGTCATATTCTGGTACAAACTCAGTGTTGAATGCGATGATGATGTGTATTCATAATGTACCAATAAAGATTTAAATTAAAGAAAAAAATGGTAATACATAGTAAGCTTTTGTATCTAGAACTACACCTTATTCTTTGAAGACTGTTTCTTACTGATGTTCACAAAACTTCCATTAGATAACACAGTAGTGATTTAAATTGGTGATATTTCCTGTTCTTCTGGGCAATGACTGAATTGCTATGTTCCTTCCCCTACCATGGAGAAAAAATGCAAGTGAAAATGTCCAATGTCATATCTGTAGCACTTTAGGGGCCAAAAGACAGTTCCTCAGGCTCTGTCTGGCCTCTGTCATTGCAGTTAGCAGTGCTTCAGAGAGTAACACATGATTCACTTGCAGCTTACATTGAGAATCACTGGAGCACAATTGTTGGCTGCCTTGCTGGGAAAATGTGTAGGGATCTAGAAAGAAACTTGGTATTAAGCCACTGACACTTTGAGAATTATTTGTTACTGAAGCTTAACTTCGTAATTCTGACACACGGACTTATTGCTTATAATCATCTTCAATTTGTAGCGGAAGGACATGGAGATGAGTAACCTGTGCATGGCGACAGGACTTGGTAAGTTGAACCAAACTCAGACCATGAAATCTCACTTCAGAGTTCACCTGCGTGAGCACTGTTTTCACACAGCTATGAATAATAACACGCCCTATGGAAAGGGAATATCCACTAATGATGCAGAGTCTTGTACATAATTTCTAAGCACAGAGAGGTGATTACTGCTGCTAATTCACTTGAGCTGATTTGTATGTAACATCTACAAATCATTTACACATGCATAATGTCCACTGCCTACCTCGCAACTGTCTATGCCAGGAAGAAAAGAATTTGGAGAAGTTATCAGCACCTACTTCTAAGGATTATTTACAAATATCCCTGTACTGTTTTTCCCAGGTTGCCTCAAAAAAATACTACATAGTGAGTAACTTAAATAACTCCGAAAATTATTTCTGCAATTGTAAAGGTCAGGAAATACAAAAATCATCATGCTGGTCAGTTTGGTTGCTGGTGAGGGCTCTTTTTCGGCCTTCAAACAGACTTTCTCATGGGGTACAGAGAAAGAGGTAGCCAGCTAGAGGATCTTCTCATATTTTTTCATTTATACACACTAGCCATACCTACCAGGTTCAGGCTCCATCTAACCTCATAGGCCCTGTCTCTCAATATGGTGGCTTTGGGAACTGGAGATTAAACACAAATTTTAGGGCAGAAGACAAATATTATATTTGTAGTACTCTCCTAGGAGCTCTGCGAAACTTAAGAAAGTCTACTAAAAAAGACTTGCTTCCATCTATTTTCAGTGTGTCTTACCTCTGTATACAGAAGTGGAAAGAAATTATAATTTAAAATATTTCATTTATTGGCCTGGGATGTAGCTCAGTGGCACCATGCCTGTCTGGCATGCATAAGGTCCTGAGTTTGACCCCTGGTACTACACACACACACACACACACACACACACACACACACACACACACACATCCATTCATTCATTTAGTCACTTATTTAGCACATATTTACTGAACATCTATTGCACTACAGATTATAGTGCATTGATTGACCATTAAATTTACGTGCTACTTGAAAAAACGAAGTTATATATAATTATATGTCATATCAGGGAGTAATGAATTAATAAAAAAAGAAAGAAGTGCCGCTTTTTAGTAATAGTCAGATAAATGCGCTAATGCAAGACGACTTATGCAGAGACCAAAACTTACAACTGAAAAGATAGAGGGGACATATTCTTGGATTCCTTCATGTCTCACTCGGAGGATGAGCTGAGGTCCACAACAAGAGCTAGCACACATTCCCTTTCAAGGGCCAGCTCTCTGTCATAACTCCTCGTTTTTGCTATTGAATCTGGTCAGTGTGATTATATTCTATTATTTACAAACACAGAGAGCAGGTCAGATTTGTCCTGCAGGCTGTATTTCATCTACCCTTGATCTGAAACACTGAAATAACTTTCCCAAGGTTATACTGTAGATGGTTGGTGACAGAAAACAAACCATTTCCTTTGTCTCCTGAAAGAACAAAGGCATCTTTAGAGCAGGTGATCACAGATAAGAGCTGAGTTAAGTAAATAATGTGCCCAAGGGGAAAAAGATGGCACTGGAATTTAATTTAGAGAGAGAACTGTCTTTGTTAAGGAAAACAAGTTAATAAGCTGCTTTTGGTAGAAGATGACACCTTGAGGCCGGGCTTGGAGAGCAGTAAGGAAACAAGAGAGATGGCTCAATGGCTCTGCATTAGAAATGAACAGAAATTAGTAGCACAGGAAAGAACAAAGAGGAAAGTGGAAAGCAGGACAAAAGAGCCAGAGGAAAGACCCAATCAGTAGATTAGAGTGATAAAGGCGTGTTAAGTAAAGGATATCTAGCCAGACATAATGTCTCAGGGCTGTAATCCCAGCATCCTGGGAGGATGACGCAAGAAGATGACATGTTTCAGCCAACTTCAGCAACTTAGCAAGACCTTATCTCAAAATACAAGGGAGCTAGGCATGTAGCTCAATGCAAAGGTCCTGAGTTCAAACCCCAGTACTTTTTAATGGACTGAATTGCTACAATGCATACTACCTTTCATCCTTCAAAATTAAATAATTCTTATGCACAAATTTAGAAAAAAACTTTTATGAATTGAGTTTTAAGGATATGTATGGAGGAGTCAGAGGAATTAAGTAAGGAAGGTGTCTCCTACCTGGGTCAATTCTTTTGCTTGTGGCATTTCATGTAATGCTAGCCTTCGTTGGTTCAGCCATATGTTTTCTCCATCCCTATAGTTAAACACTGCCAGAGAGAGTCCTGTTAAAAGAGTGTGTTGGTACAGTAATCAATAGCAAACATCCCCAGACTCAAAGGGGCATTCAGCAATGCCCACAAACTCTCCTGCCGTTTGCCACATCTCTTCAAAATTTTCTGCTCAAAACATAAATTTTCTCCTCCATGTTCTTTTTTTTTTTTTTTTTTTTTTTTTTTTTTTTTTTTTTTTTTTTTTTTTTTTAGGTTTTTTGAGACAGGGTCTCACTTTTGTGGTTCAGGCTGGCCCCGAGCTCAGCCTCAAACTCACATCACAATCCTCCTGCCTCTGCCTCCCGAGTGCTGGGATTACAGGCGTGAGCCACCACGCCCGGCACTGTGGTATGTGGTACTGGTTGCTGCTGGGTGTGGGTCTCCACACCCA
>PVIR01025520.1:0-24788 GCA_004026965.1 Petromus typicus | reverse complement strand
GGCCCATCCATCATCCATCCAGTCCTCTTCTAAAAGCTCTCCTTCTGAGCACAAGAGGGCTTTGGGGACCGTTCTCCATAGAAAACAACATACCCAGGACCCCTGCTGTGTAGCAAGTTCCTCAGAAAGCAGAACTATCTTAATCATCTCTGAATGGCTGCCTCAGCGTGGTCCTGATGAACAGTCAATAGATTTTTTTTAAATGCACATGCATGGTTGAGTCTTAACCCACCAGATACCCTGCCCTTTGAGACAGTGCAGAGCACTTATCTAGTGGTGGGACCAAGTCCCACTGAGACAGTCTCTCAGGACAGGACAGGATCTTAAAGTCCAATCAAGAGCTTTATTACCCAGCTGGGAGCCATCCTTCCTTGCAGAGAAGGCCCCCACTTAGACTAAGGCACAGTATTTAAAGGCAAAATCTACTACCCCCCCCACCTGTTACCAAGAGGTTTTTGTGCAGAAGTGATTAGATCATTCTATTGTTGAAAGTGCAGGGCCGGGGATTTAGCTCAGAGGTTCCAGCGCCTGCCTTGTGAGCGCAAGGGCCCATGTTCCATCCCCAGTAACCACATACAATAATGCTGAGCATGATAACTCATGCCCACCAGCAATCAGTACCAGATACTTCAGTGCCGGGCGTGGTGGCTCACACCTGTAATCCCAACACTCAGGAAGCAAAGACAGGACGATTGCTGAGTTCAAGGCTGAGTTCAGGACCAGCCTGAACTACAAAGCAAGATCCTGTCTCAAAAAAAAGAGAGCAGAAGCAAGTCATTACAGAAGCCAATAGCAATGATTAGTTCACTGGTTACTATACTTATTTTTGAGACACAGTCTCACTTTTGTAGTTAAGGTTGGCCCCGAGCTCACTGTGTAGCCAAGGCAAGCCTCAAACTCACAGCAGTCCTCCTGCCTCTGCCTTGTGAGTGCTGGAGTTACAAATATGAGCCACCAGGCCTGGCACTGTGGTGTGTGGTACTGACTGCTGATGGGTGTGAGTCACCAGGGCATTGTGGTATATGGGTGGAGGGGAAGATTAAACTGGGAACCTTGCATTTGCAAGGCAGATGCTGGAATTTAAAAACATACAATCTGTGGCTGCATTGGTTGGGTGGACTATTCCCAAGGAGACAAGTTCCAGGTTCACGAGGAGGTTAAAGGACACAAAGTGGAGGTTTTTAACAAAATGGCTGTTTTTATGTCAAGTTGGGTCTTACACCTAGTACCTGTGAGGTTCAGGGTTCCACCCGTAGCACCGCAAAATCAAAACTCCCAGGAAGTAGCGATGCCCAGAGATCTCACAAAGTTGCTGAAATTGCCTGTTAGCCGAGAATTCTGAGATATGCATCAGTTCTCTTTTCAACCCAAATGAAAGATTTTATTATCTGAGAAAGTACTAAACTATAATATGGGGCACTGATTTAAAGTCAGGCAGAAGATAGCAGTGGGATTTGTCAAGGAAAGGATTTCTGGTAGTGAAAAGTCAGTAGAGTAACCGCTGCTCAAACTTGCTTAGGCTGCAGAACAAATTGAATCTCCATACTCCTCATTCAACATAGCAGCCCCACACACGCTCAGCAGTGGAACACTTGCTTAGCATGTGCGAAGCCCTGGGTTCTATCCCCAGTACCACAAAAAAAAAAAAAAAAGAAATACACTAGTCCTCTGGTCCAAAAAGCGACTGACTGATTCTGTTAATTTTTGCTGAGAAGCTTGTTCTAAAGGGCATACTTTGAGTGAGAATTTGGCACAAGCAAAAGCAGACGATTACATGTTATTTAGTGCTTCCTTTAATACTAAAATTTGTGATGATTAAAAAGCATTTGGACAACTCTCAAAATAGGACTTTGCCAATGTGAGCTTTAACAGTTGAATGTTGTAGTTGGAACACACACAATCTGGGCCAGACAATCTTGAGGGATTACAGTAATCAAAACTGATGTGCATCAGCTCAAAAGGGGGTGTGGTGTGAGTCTTTTCTGACTACCTGAAATTAGAAAGGGAAGCGCTGAAATCTATGACAAGGATCTCTGCCGAGGAATTACTGTGCAGTTCTGCTGGGAGAACCCCAAAGACTCCGAGAGCAGCTGTACCCAAGCTCTTCACACAAGGGCCATTTGGAATGTCAGAACACTTTGCAGAGCTTCCTTCCTCACCACATGATAATAGATTGGTCGTGAAAAACTTAAAATCACAAAATGCTCTTATGAATGCAGTAATGCTAACATGTTGCATTTATATCTGTTCTTCAGAAAGTATATAGTTGGCTCATACTAACAGAGAAGACCTCAAAGTACCTTTATATCCTTTCTACCCAGAGTCTATTCTTTGGTTGAATCATTTAATCTTTTACTTATGAAATATTTAGTTATGAGATGGAGTCTTGCTAATTGCTGCACAAGCTAGCCTCAAACTTCTGGGTTCAAGTCAGACTTCAGTCTCCTTAGTACCTGGGACTATACAGACATGCCACATAGTTTACCAAATTTTCAGAATCTAGACTTATAAGATTTGATCAGAGAATATTTTTTTTCTTTCTTTTTTTTTTTTAAACAGGGTCTCACTTTGTGGTTCAGGTTGGCCCTGAGCTCACTATGTGAGCCTCGAACTCAGAGCAGTCCTCCTGCCTCTGCCTCCCAAGTGCTGGGAATACAGGCATGAGCCACCATGCCCAGCATTGTGGTATGTGGTACTGCGGATCAAACTCTGGACCTTGCACTTGCCAGGCAGACACTGGAACCACTGAGCTAAATCCCTGGCCCCCAAAGAACAATTCTTAAGAAGACACAGGTTGCTGATAGCTGTGGACAGGATTCAAGCAACTGAGTTTAACTGGTATGAATAGACCCAAGTTGCAGCAGCCACTTCTAAAAAATGCTGAATGATTATTCTCAATATCTGTCATCTGCTTCTTTGGATTTTCAGTTAGCTAATCACATCACCCCAAAGTGGAAAGAGACAGAATTTCCCCCATTAAAAATTACTGTATCCATCTCGCAAGTTTTCCCCATCCCCCCCTTTTTTGAGACAGGGTCTCACTTTGTTGATCAGGCTAGCCCTGAGCTCACTATGTTGCCCAGGCCAGCCTCGAACTCACAACAATCCTCCTACCTCTGCCTCCCAAGTGCTGGGATTACAGGTGTGAGACACCATGCCTGGCATTGTGGTATGTGGTTACCAGTATCAAACTCGGGCCCCTGCGCTTGCCAGGAAGATGCCAGAACCACTGAGCTAAATCCCTGGCCCCTCCTGTTCCCTTTCTGAACACAGCCCCTTTCTCATACTCCATCCACCTTAGTTCAGCAATATTGAATTCACAAGGATAATATGGAAGCTGTAGAATAAACCAGCAACAGTTTCCCGAGGAAATGTATATCCAGGAAACAATCATGCTTTCATAACACACACACACACACACACACACACACACACACACACACACACACATATACACACAAACAGCCTAATGTGCCATGCTTTTTTTTTTTTTTAAGGTTTTTTTTTTTTTTTAAGACAGGGTCTCGCTTTGTGGTTCAGGCTGGCCCTGAGCTCAGCCTCCAACTCACATCACAGCAATCCTCCTGCCTCTGCCTCCCGAGTGCTGGGATTACAGGCGTGAGCCACCACGCCCGTGTGCCATGCTTTTTTTATGTACTGGGATATTATCAGCAAGTAAAATGGTCTTTAAAAAGTCCCATCTCTCCTGGGGCTTTCATTCTAGAAACAAGATTGGTATCTCCCCGATACTAAGAAGTGCTACAGGCTGACGTACCAGTGGGGTCGCTGGGACCGTGCAGGCAGGGTGTGTGGGACTCCAGCCTGTGGAAATGGGTGAAGAAGCCCTCCTAGCCAGAGGGAAGGTGTGGAGAAAGGGATGGAGGAGGTGGGGAAGTGGGAACGCAGTAGGAAAGGTAGTTGGATGCCTGGTGACCACCATGTAATGGATATCAATTACTGACCATTTACCTCTGTTGGGCTCAATGCTCCATTCTTTATGTGCACTATTGGTCTCATCAGCCCTCCACTACAACACAGCTTGAAAGGTAAAGGCAAACTGAGGCTCAAAGATTAAATAAGTGGAAGAGCTGGAATTGTAAACAAGGTCACCTGAGTAGCACCCAAACTTCGGATAACCAGGCCAAGGAGGGTGGATTTGATTTAGTGGGGTCATCAAAGCTTGTCAGCAAGATGAACTTGATGAAATGATATCACCTAGAATGTGGCATTTGTGTTGCATTTCCTGTCTGGGTTGAGTGACTAATAACAGGTTTGCCAGTGGAGTCTCTTGGGTGTGGAACAGGTGTGGGGAGGGAGGAGCAGCCAGGAGCCCAGGTGGATTGATTTCAGAATCAGGGAGAAATGGGCCAAGCCCAGTTTCGATCGCCTGACGGAGGCCCATCATTAACCTACAGCCACCTGAGAGCAAGAACTTGGAGGCTCTTTCTGAACTTGACTTTCCATGAGATTTTTGCTTCAGGTATGGGTCAGGCACTCTACAGTTGTGCATGAGTGCAAACTCCAGTTGACATACCTCTAATACAATTCAAAAGATCCTTAGTATCCTTGAAGGAGTAACACTCACCTCCTGCCCTGTGTGGTCTGGACAGGAAGGGCAGTTCAAAGACTGCCATAAGCCCCATCCCTCCCACACCCTTTGGTTCAGTCTGATTCCTAGGCTGGGAAGGTGGCTGTCACCACTCTGGTCCTCACTGTCTTTTATCTAGCTTACTGCACCATTATCATCATCCCCTCACCCCCCCCCCCCCCCCATGCTCTCCTGTCTGCCTCTCTCCACCCTAGTCACCAACCTGCGCAGAAACCTTCATGGATTCCCCAGTTCCTACCATGGTTGGCCTAGGCCCTCCAGACTTCGGTCCTAAACTTCCCTTTCTGTTTCCCCCTATTTCTCTATGCCATCTGCTTTACTCTCCGGACAAATCTCATTTCCTTTGGACATTCCCTCAACTTCCCCATGCACATGAGCATTGCTAATGCTGTGCCCTTTGCTGGAACGCCCACTATGTCCTTTCCTGCCAGAATTCTGCCCACTAACCAAGGCTATTTCCTCTAAAAAACTTTCTTCTCCCAGCCCAGCAAAGTCTTTCCCTCCTTAGCATTCCCAGGAAGCAACAGCTGGGTCATCCTGGAGACATCAAGCGTATGTACATTTCTAGTTCTGTGAGGGCAAGAAGGATGCAAAGACCTAGTCGATTCCATGTTCCTGGCCACAAGGGCCTGGCATCCAACAAGAGGTTTGTTCATTTGGGTTGGGGATATAGCTCAGTGGTTTCAGCGCCTACACTGCGAGGGCAAGGTCCCTGGTTTGATCCCCAGTAACTGCATACAACAATGCAAGGTGTGGTGACTCATACTCAACAGCAATCAATACCACATACCACAGTGCTGGGCGTGGTGGCTCACACCTGTAGTCCCAGAGGCAGGAGGATTGCTGAGTTCAAGGCAGAGTTCAGGACCAGCCTTAACTACAAAGCTAAAGAGACCCTGTCTCCAAAAACTTAAAAAAAAAAAAAAAAAGTTTGAAGTCAGAACAGTCCTCTCTGGTCTTGAGGCAAGCGTGGGTACAGCACCCACAAGGTGAGAGACTGAGGAGACCAAAATACTCTCTGACATCAAAGTCTTCTGGTGAGAGTTAAAAATGTACCAAACTGTCCCGCTGCTGGCTGTGTTCCCTCTTAGAAACTGTCACCCACCAGTACAGATTTTTTATGACCAGCCATCCCTGGTCCAGCACCTGCTTCAGAAGCTGCCGCGTGATGAAGACTGGCTTTGTCAGGGGCCAGTTTCTCCCTTCCTGGGAACTGAAACGTGCCGACCCGCCTAGGGCTCCTGCTGCTCCTCCCCCACCTGTGTGGGCAGCTCTTGCTGCGACCATGTGGGGCTGAGGTCAGGACTGAGCACTGCTGGCAAACCAGTGCTCACCCACAGCCCCGCCGCCTCTCCTGCTGGCTCCCATCGCCTGGGCACTGGGAGGGAGCCGCTGGGGAATCCCCCATCTTTTCTTTTTGAACTTAGAAAAATGGCCAGTGTGGCTGCTTTTAAAAATGGTGTTTTCCTTTGGGTAATCTTACCAGAGGCAAAAAAACACTCTTTTCACAAGAACCCTCTGCCTTGGGCAGGGGAAAGTTGACTTGTTATTCTATGAAGGCCGGGGAGGCAGCTCGTCCTGTGGTCAGAGGGGCACTTGGGGGTTCTGTGGGATGGAAGGGTGGCCCCCGAATCTGAAGTTGGAATCCTCTCCCAGAATATGACCATGATCTGCTCCAGGCAAAGTTGTTACATGCTCTTAAAGACTTTCTCCGCAGCAGCTGCACTGTCTAGCATCTACTGACCCCTGGCCTCCCTTGGGGTGATAACATAAGACTTGTACAGACAGTGATCCAAGGAGAGAGCTGGGGTGAGAGTCCCTCCCCTTGTTCCTTGTGAAAAGAAACTTTTCTTTGGGGGTAATTTATACCCCTGTGGGCACAGATGAGCTGAGCTGGGTGCATTATTCTTTTCATTGCTTTGTAAGTTAGTTTAAACATAAAGAAACTTACACCAAAGCTTGCTCTGTCATTGTGGTATTTACTCCTGGACCTCAGGATTTCCTGCGGGCCACACTTTTTTTTTTGTAACTGAAGTATGAACAAGCATAAAAGAGTTCAAATCATATATGTGCAACTCAATGAATTTTCACAAAAGGAATGTACCCACGTCACCAATATGTATGTCCAAAAATGTGGAGCTCATAGTTCTTCTCATTCTTCTTGTCAAGGGGAACCTACCCTGATCCATGGTACCATGAATTTAGCCCATCTCCAAATTCCCTATCTGTGGTATAGCAAATACTCTTCCGCACTGGCTTTCTTTCCTTTTTTTTTTTTTTTAGACAGCAATGCTATGTAGAAATGCTATGTAGCCCAGGCCAGTCTAAACTCATGATGATCCTCCTGCTTCAACCTCCCAAATACTAGGATTACAGTGGACATACACCACTACGTCTGGCCCCAACATTGTTTCTAAGCTTCCTCTACTTGGCCTATGATTGTAATTCCCCAAACTTGTTCTTAATTCATTTGCTCTTTAAATGAGATGGGCATCAAAATTGCAGCTCAAGCTCCATGCAAACTGTTTCATCTATAAGTGAGACTGTCATACCTAAACTACTCCTGCTGAAACCAGCGTTCCCATGTATAGATGGGATGTGACGCCAGCATGGAAGTATAGGTGTTTGGAGAGATTCATAGGCCAAACTTTGTAGCTTGACTCCGTAGAGTACACAGAGGGCCATGTTCATATTTCTGTCTTCAGTTCTAAGTTCCTCAGTCTTCTGATAGAGAAGGACAAGGTCAAGCCCTTCCGAATATCCTTTAGAATTCAAGGAGGCTTTTCTGCTGAGGGAGCATAATTGATGGAGAGGCCCAGAGGCTGAAATGACAGCACGACACGAGAGTGCACCATCATGTTACTGAAAAGAATGGCTGTCTTTTCCCAGAGGAGGGTCCTGCATGCACAAGGTTGCTGATGGGGTGATCTTAGCAGGTGACTAAGAATGGAAAAGCCAGGTCACTCCCACACAGGCCCGACCTCCCGGCCTCTGCTGCTGATCATCTCTCAGAATTGGGCTCTGCTGACCTTCAGCTCTTGGACAGAGCTAGCAGCAGCTTTGAGAAGACATTGACATGAGGTCTGGGGAGGGCAGGCATGGTGAGGGTGGTCTGCCCATGGGCAGGGTGGTGGGGATGCCACATACCCACTTAGGAGGGCTCAAGTCTGTCATCTGGTATGGAATCCCTCTTCCTGGCATGAGCATGATCTCTTTGTCTTTCTGTTGATCTTTGTTTTAAACATTTATTGTACACTTGTCTTATGTGTGGCTTGGTACTGGGCACGGGGACCACAGTGGGTAAGAAGACACAACCCTTGTTCTCGAGTCACAGGAAGCCCCTGGCACCAGGAAATGCTGGCACCTTCTCAGAACTGTGGGAGAGCAAGATAAGGTCCTGTAGTTGAGCTACTTGTGCATGACAGACTAGTCAGCAGATGTCTTAGTTCATGTGACTGTCTCCAGGTAAGCTGGGCATGACAGAAAAGCCTCATCATACCAAACACCAGTGTGGACACAGAAACTCTGTTAATTGATGTATGTTGGTCCTGCACAGGCACTTGATAACAGACCCCACAGCCAGTATCCCACTGAACTCCCAACCACCCTTTGTGATCAGAACAATTATTATCTCTGTTTTACACAT
This sequence comes from Petromus typicus, assembly GCA_004026965.1. NCBI lineage: Eukaryota > Metazoa > Chordata > Mammalia > Rodentia > Petromuridae > Petromus > Petromus typicus. The sequence goes on along the minus strand of PVIR01025520.1, from coordinate 16,533 downwards.
GAAGGGACAGGCATTCAGAAAAGCAAAGCATCTCAACTTTTTCCAGTGAGTGTTGACCATAGAAACTGTATTCTGGGGGCCAGGGATTTAGCTCAGGGGTTCCAGCACCTGCCTTGCAAATGCAAGGTCCAGAGTTCGATCTCCAGGAACCACATACAACAACACGGGGCATGGTGACTCACGCCTGTCATCCCAATACTCAGTAGGCAGAGGCCGGAGGATTGCTGAGTTCCAGGCTGAGTTCAGGACCAACCTGAACTACAAAGTGAGACCCTGTCTCCAAAAGCTAAAAATGAAAAAAAAGAAACTGTATCCTGATTGCTTAAGCAGCATTCAGCTCCTTCTATTAAGACTTTGGATCTGAAAGTTCTGTCAGAGAGGATGAGTGTGAGCCATGCACTTACCTTTCAGGATAAATTATCACCTAAGCCAGGCTTGCATCCTGGGGGAATAAACGTGCTGTGGTTCCAGCACAGAGAAGGTCGGTGTGGAGGACGCCCCTGGAGGAGTGGGACCTACTAACTCACGTACCACCGAGCACCCTTCTTGGAGTCCCAAAGACGACTTATCCTCAAAGAGAACACAAAACAGCGTCTTTCAAACCAGGACATTAAAAATAAAGACCAAGAATGCCAAGGCTTTTGAGTCTTGACTGACAAGGAAGGCAGCCTCCTCTTTGAACACTGTTCTCCAGGCATGAGATGGGAAGGAGGCGAGGAGGGCAGATGAATTGAAGACTTTTCACATTCAGTGGCCAGAGGCAAAGATTCCACGGAGCTAAGCTCCTTGATGAAAGGGGAGCAGAGAATGACAGCCTGTCAGCAGGAGGGGCTGGAGGTGGGGAGGGGAGGCAAGCCAGGGTGCACCTCTACATTGTCCTGCTCTCCCATCGATGGTAATTGCATGTCCTGTATAAACCAGCAGCTTCTGTGGGCTTAGCACCTGCTAAATGCAAAGCTCTGCAAAATGTCTCTGCTTTCTCCTGGGATTGTCTTAATAGCCTTTGGGGGCAGGTACTATTACCATACCCATTTGATAGATGAGAAAACTGAGGTTCAGAATGTGATTTAGCACGCATGGGGCCCGAAATCCAATTCCTAGCACAGCAAAAAGTACTTAGGTGTGTGATTACTTTACTCAGGGTCGCATTTTGTTTCATTTTTGTCATATGATCCAGGGCTTCACTATATAGCTCATGACCTCAAACTCTCAGTAATCCTCCTGCCTCAGCCTCCTGAGAGCTAGGATGACAGATGTGTGTCACCACACTTGGTTCTTACGGTTTTTACCACATGTGACCAGCTTTAGAAATACAAAGAAAGAAGTCAAGGGTCAACCCAGTACGGTGGAAGCACAGACGCCAAAAACAAAAGTGCTGGGCTAGGGATAGTAGACGGCCCAAGACCATGGGATGGGAGGGGACTTGGGCACTGCTAAGGAGCAGGTCCCGGAGAAGCCCCGGAGAAGGGGCCCGATCAGAGCCAGGCAGGACTCAGGGCTCCCGCGCAGTGCAGCAGGGAGCCCCGAGACTGACGGGACAGCTGGGAGGGGTGTGAGCAGGAGCACCGGCTTGGCTGTCATGAGGGTGACATTAGAAGGAAGGGAAGGGTTCAGTCGTCATCAAGCACTGCCACTTCCCTGTCTCGCTGTTTATTGTTTCGAGAGCCCTTCTCTCCCTCTAACGTATGACCCGTGTCAGTAATGTGTACCTTTGCCATGTGTTTATTTTCCCTGGTCCACTTCTACATTCTGAGCATCTACAGCAATGTTTGCTGCTCAGTAAGGAATCGATGAATGTTTGCGAAATGAGTAAATCTGCCTCAGGTTTTCATAGCGGGGGGGCCGCAGGTGCTGTGGCCTCCCCCGGTAGTGCATCCTGCTTGCAGCGTGGTCCTGTTCATCTCCCTCAGCTACTGCTCCCGCAGTGGAGACTAGGAAGAAAGACCAGAATCAAAAGCTATGGCCTTTTCTCATGCTCATTTGTAAAAGAATGGCCAGAGTAAAAAAAACAAAGGTTGAGCCTAACACAGTGGTATATGCACAGTATTCTGGGAGGCTGAGGCAGGAGGAACTCAAGTGTGAGCCCGGCCTGGGCAACTTAGCAACTTAGTGAACTCTGTCTCAAAATAAAATAAAATAATAATAATAGTAATAATAATAATAAAAAAGGGCTGGGCCCTGAGTTTCACCCCCAGACACACACACATGCACACTTGTGTATACACACAGCAAAGGTCATGGTGGCAATGAACAAATGGAGACATTGATCAAGACTGATTATTTCTCATTAGAGCTTATTAAAAGGAAAACAGAACAGAAAGCAAAGATGAACTCTGCTCTGTGCTCTGCAATACTTGGGACCATCCCAAAGGCCCCTAGGCACTCTGTTCCCAAAGGCTCCTTTCTTCTGATTCTGTTGTGAGGAAGAAAGGGATAAAGGGCAGAGAAAAAAAGAGAGAAATTAAAGGGACCCCCCACTCTCCAGATCCTCATATTTGAAAGGTTCAGTGAGGCCTTCCAGCAATCAAATGCCACAACTTTTATTTTTAAACACCTTTCAACTCTGAAGAAAGCACTGAAGTCACCTCTAAGGTCAATGGAACTATTTGCTGCAGGGGAATTTACTGGGGGTGTGGGGGGATTTCCACCTTAACGGGTATCTTTTGAAAAAGCCTCGGTCATCAAAGTCATCCTGCAAAGCCCTCCAACTTCTGAGTGGAGGCGGCCGTGTCTCCGGTCTGAAGTTTGATGGACAGGATGTAGGCTTTGCATTAAACAAGTGTGGCAGCGCTCTGTGCGCATGCGCACTTCACTGACATCCATGGAGTGTGTGCCCAGTGGATTTCTGCTTTATGGCACTCAGGGCACAGGCACCTTTTCCACCTGGGTAGATCTTCATATCCCTGACTACCTGCAAGTAAACCCAGGGGAAACACAACGGGCCACCTGTAGTAAACAGGGGAAGGGAGCGTAACTAGAACTTTTGCGTTAAGTTCTAGTCTCCTGTGAGTTCACGGCACACGACGAAATAATTAATACTTATGCAGAAATGAACTTAGAGAAAACTGAGCTTGGGTCTGACCCATGCTACTCTGGGCGACAAGGACTCCGGACCCCAGCCTACCACAACTTTTATTATCTACATTCAAAAAAAACCCCGGAAAGGCAGGGCCACACCAACAATAGTCCTAGAGAAGTTATGTAGATGAGGATTCCTCGGGGGCAAGGCAGGTGTCAGCAATAGTTTTTGAGAAGGGAGAGATCCGGCGCAGTTCTGCCCTGAAGCATCACAGCATGTGGGACCATTGAGTCCCTGTTGCTACCAGAGATGAAGACAAAAGTCAAGTCCAAAGTCCATCCGCAGGCAGGAAGGCCTGGTCAATTTTGACTTCGCAATTCTCAAACAGGGTGGTTCCCAACAGCCACGTTAAGACTCTGCATGTGAGAATACTTTTGATTCTGAGATACACTCAGGCTTTTGTGACTGTGGAGCAAAAACTACAACCAATTACATGTTCTGATCATGTGGTGTTTTCAAATGCCAGGTTTACGTTTTAATAAAGATCGTATTAAATCTCGTTACTCAGGAGGCAGAAGCAGGAAGATCACCAGTTCAAGGCCAGCCTGGGCAATTGAACAAGAAGACCCTGTCTCAAAGTGAAAAAAAAAAAAAAAAGTTGAGGAGATAGCTCAGTGCTCCCTGGGTACAATCCCCAGTACACACCCATCCTAAAGTAACGTGTTTATTCAAAGAAATTAAGTCACATTAGTCTCCGTTTTCAGCTGAGTAAGAAAAAGTTAAAACAAAATTATATCATTCACCCAGAGCATCTCCAAAGGCTCCTCCATTCTCTTACTCAGCACACAGCACCGCCTATTCCCACTGCACTGGAAGCTTCTTTGGTGGTGACTGATGAGACCCCACACGACAATGCGAGATGGTCCAACGTGGACTGCTGTGCCCTGCTCCCTGCAGCATAGCCACCCCTTGACCAGGAAGTTGTGTCCTCGCAGGAACTTGCTAGAGAGGCCCAGGCAGATTTTCTGAAAACCTTATTTTTCAAATGATATTCCCTACAAACATGGGAAGCATTCTCTCTCACCTGTCATCCTTAGGAGTCTAGGGAAGGTGCCAGATAGGGTTTGGCTAGGACCACGATGCCATCTACAACAACAGACCCACCTCACAGGTGATGCAGATAAGAGGGAAGGGGTTCCATCTGCTCATTCGTTTGCTGTTTGTTCACCGTTCCATTCAGCAAATAATGCTGGCTATTCAGTACCAGGGAGGTTCTCTGCGAGGTGCAGAGAAAATGGAACAAATGGTTCCTGCCCTCAGGAACCTAGACCTAGAAGCAAAAACAGGTAGCTCCTTATTAACTATGAATTCAACAGAACTTATTAATTCAACAGAATTCCTTAAGGAGTTTACAGGCTAGTAGTGAAGGACACCGATCCTAAACAAAAAGCAGTATGAGTAATCTCTGAATTACACTGTGATCGCTGCAAAGGAGAAGTACAGAGAGCCAGGAGAGGCAATTACAAGGGAAAGTGTTGGAGAATCAGCAGGCGAACAGGACAAAGCAGACCAGGAGAAAATTATATCAAGGAAGGTACCAGAGGCAACACTTGGGTCCAGTCAGTATCAGCAGAGCTCAGATCAGAGAGAGGCTGGACCCACTTGGAGTCTGGACAAGTGAGACGGGAGGACAAACAAGACATCTCTCCAGGAAGTCAGAAACAAATGGAGGATCTTAAGGCCAACTGTACGCCCCCTTTTTTGGGTAATACTGGATATTTAACCCAGAGTCTTCACATTAATCTACATTCCCAGCCTTTTAAAAAAAAAATTGAAACACGATCTCACAAGGTTGCCAAACTGTCCAGGTTGGGCTGAAACTTGCAATCTCCCTGCCTCAGTCTCCCAGAGTGCTGAGATTATAAGTGTTCACTGTTTGTGGGCTTTCTTTTCTTGCTTTTTTTTTTTTTCCTCTATGTAGTTCAGGCTGGCCTTGAACTCACTATGTGGCCCAGGCTGCCATTCTTAGGAATACTCCTGCCTCAGCCTCCGGAACACTGGGATTCAAGAAGCTCCTGTGTGGTTGAGCGACCCGGTTCTGCCTCCTCCCTTAGCCACAGCGATGCAAAGGGTGTACTTAGCATTTAACAGAAGAGGCTCAGAGGTGTGAACCAACTACGTGACCCCCATCACACTAGCAGTGGGTGCCAGGGGGTCTCCGAGGAAGGTGGCACAGAGCAAACACTCACTCTGCCCTGCGGGGGCAGCGGTGGGAGAACCCCCTCACCCACTGGAATTTTTCTGGAGGTTTGGGGGCATTCTGAGACCGTGTAGGGACAGGCGCCCTCTGCTGGCCCAGTGCCACTCGGGCGCTAGGTGGAGGGCACATCAGAGTTCCCGCAGCCGGGAGAAAGAGCTGGGAGACTCCAAATCATTCATGTTGTTATTTGGGGCAGTATCTTGCTATGGAGTTCAGGCAGGCTGTGAAGGCCTGTGAAGTCCTCCTGCCTCAGTGTTCTCAGGGCTGGAATTGTGGCCACGCACCATCCTGACTGGCTCTCATAATTTTATAATTTTTTGTTTAAGGGAGACTCATTAGGTGTCAACGCCGCCAAACTGAAGATTACCAGGTGGGCTAGAGACAAGTGAGTGTGGTCACTAACCCAATAGCTATGGGAGCATTTTAGGGTTTTTTTTGTTGTTGTTGTTTTTTGAGACAGGGCCTCGCTTTGTAGTTCAGGCTGGTCCTGAACTCAGCCTTGAATTCAGCAATCCTCCTACCTCCGCCTCCTGACTGCTGGGATTGCAGGCGTGACCCATTGTGGTATGTGGTTACTAGAGATCGAACTCCAGACCTTGCTCTTTCAAGGCAGGTGCCTGAACCACTGAGCTAAATCCCAGGCCCATTAGTTTTTAATCATCCTTAACGATGCAAATACGACTATCATAGCCAAGAAGACTCCAATTTTTAGCAACAAATTCAGCCAAAATCAGTTCAACTGATGCAGCCCAAGCTCATCTGTAGGGAAGCAGGAACTCAGTGCTTTGGGCTTGTGAATCAGCGTAGGGATCTGGGAAGACCTCTCCAGAGCACAGCCGCTGGCCCTGGCCCGACTGCCTGCAGTTTGACTGGCTACCTCACACTCTGCCCTGTAAATGTTCTGTTGCCAAGAGAACGCAGAGCTCCAAGTCTGCAGCTGTGATTTTGGATAATTCGCGAAGTTTCTCTGTACCTCAGCTACCTCCTGGAAAAAAATGGGACTGGTAAAGGGTTGTGTATTCAAGATGGTCTATCTGTAGCGTCCAGGTAGAGCCCTGTAGTGTTTGCCAAGGGATAGCTGTTGTTTGGGGGAGATGTCCTGCGTCAGTCCCTTTTGCAAGATGAGGTGGTTTCAGGAAATCTGTTTTCTGTCTTGAAGAGGCGGTAGTTCTTTGACTCTGTTTATTCTTACAAAATTAGAAAAGGAAAGAACCTCTGCCACAACTATTGAAGAGTCCACTGAAACGCACAGGGAAGCTCTTCAAGGAGTGTTAAATTCATCTGAAGCACAGAAGAAAAGTTCAGGTGAGGCTCCCACTGTCATCCAAGCGGTGTGAAGATTAGGGTGTCTCCAAGGGTCTCAAGTGCACAGTTTTGAGACCAGACTATTCTGTGGCCGGAGTTTTACAACCCTGAGTTAGAAAATGTCTCCGTTTTCAGCGAGAGAACACCTGCACAAGGTGATACTTAAGTGACTCAGCAGGGCAGGTCCTGAGGCCCTGTTGATAAACCACCACCCCACGCTGCTTCCGGCTGCTGCGGGAGGGAGGGGCTCGAAGGCACCGGGTGGGCGCAGCCCCCAGCGCAGCAGGTCGCAGGTCCCGACTTCTCCGGCTGGTGCTGCTTTGGGAGCCCCGGGCGCGCCCCACTGCTGAGCCCGCTTCCGCCGGCAGGGGGCGTCAGGAGGGCGGAAGGCCACGGTCTGGGATTCTGCCCAGAGTCCAGATTCCAGTCTAGGCCAGGGGTGTCACCCGTCCTTCCTGAGGGTCGGGGCCCAGGCCACGGCGAGACTCCCACAGCCTGGCCGCGGCAAGAGGAACAGCAGCAGCGCCGCCGGCCCAGCCCGCGCCTGCCCGGAAGCGCGAGCGCCGAGGGGGCGGGGCCGGGAAGCGCTTCCGGGGGCGGGGGGCGCGGGCCGGGGCGGCAGCCGGAGCGGCGGGGACGGGCCTGGCGCCGGCGGCGGCGGAGCGGGCGCCGCGGGCGGGCGATGTGAGCGCGGCGCTCCGGGCAGGTGAGACGCGCCGACGCGGGGTGGCAGGCGGCGGGTGAGGCGCGGGCAGAGCGCCGGGGCAGCCCTGGGCTACTGTCCGGCTCCCTCTGGGCGCGGTGGGGCGGGCGTCTCCGCGCCTGGTCAGTGCCGCGGGTCGGCCGGCAGGAGCCGAGGCCGGGCGGGATCAGGCGTTGCGGGCACCTGCTCCAGCCGGGAGCGTGCCCCCGAGGGCCAGCCGAGCTCGTCCGCGCCGTGCGGGACCGCTGGTCGGGCCGAGGGTCGCTCCGGGGTATCTGCCCTGGGCTCCTAGCCTCCGCCCCGGGCGTCTTGGGATCCCAGCTTCCGGGCCCGCGCCTGCGGGGGCACCGCCTGTGCTGCCGGGGGTGGGGCTGGGTGGTTGAGGCCCCTGGAGAGCCGGGCTGAGCACGGGGTCGGGCCTTGGGGGAGCTGCCAAGGAGCTCACCCCACCGCCTTTCTCCAGGTAAACAGGAGGCGGCCGGTCTGCATGGTCACTCTTCGGGCTCAGTCAGTTCTGCTATTCAAGAGGGCCGGAATGCAGCTGACCTGGGGCTGTACAGTGCCCTGCTGTGGCTGTGCACTGGTCTGGGAGTCAGTGTCTTGAGGTTTTTGGCAAGCTCTTCCCATCCTGGGCCTCAGTTTCCCTTTGTGAGCATTGAGGATTTAGATCAACTCTCTAAAGACTTAGCTCTGCCGCGTAGTGTACGTCTTAAATAGAAACGGTTGTTGCTGCTTCAAGACGCTGAGCCGTTTCGCTGAAGACTTTGCAAATATGGACTTTTTACCCACTTATTGCACTTTGTCTCAGGTTTAAAATGATTCCAAGCAGCGTTTTCTGAGTCTCACCTTAATCATCCTTCATCCTTTGCTATTGTCCGCAGCTTTAGTCACATTCCGTGGAGCTTTTGCATGCAAACATTTTGTTTATATTTGCTCATATTCTCTTTGTTCCCTAGTCCAGGCCTTCTTTGCTTCACATCTGGATTATTGCAACAGTTCTTAGCTGGTCGCTGACTCCAGAGCTTCCCCCCTCCCCCATCCTTCCTTAATGCTAACGCCAAACTTACTATAGGAAGTCAGAAAATAGTTGAGTGTTCGCTTGCTTATAAAATGTCAAGATACCGTACTAGGTAATGGGGAAGAGTTACTGAAGCCACACTTGGTGCTCAGGTAGCGTTACACTGGGTCCCGAGACGTTACCTGTTAAAAGGTAATTTTGATGAGACAAGGCTATGTGCTGTAGTATTAAAAAGATTCGAGGACACACAGTGGTCAGGGAGGGATTAGCGAAGGGGCGGAACTGGGTGTTGAGCTGGGAGTTTAAGAGTGAGGAGGAGTCATAAAAATAGAGGACTCGGGCCAGTGACCTGGGAGGTTATTGACTGGACCAGTCTCTTGGCAGAGAAGGGCTCACATAGGAGGAGATTAGGAGGAAAGATCGGTTGGGCATGGTTCCTGAAAAAACTTGGAACACTAGGCCAAAGTTGAAAGTATTCTGGAAGCTTAGGGGAGCGACAGGAGAGGAGGGATGGTTCCGGCGCTGGAGGCAGAAGGGAGGGGCTGAAGACCAGATCAGCCTGGCAGCCATGGCAGTGATACCTCAGTTCGGAGCTGAGGGGTGTCCTCTTTCCTGCCACGTCGTGTCCAGCCGTTGCCCTCGCCGTCTTTTCAGCGCTGTCCCCCCTCCGGTCACACTCCACCCACCTGAACCTTCTTCCCTGCTTCTCCTCAGCCCTAGCCCTTGCAGAAGCCAAGTTATGACTGCCTTGGGCTTTGCTCCTGTTTTTCCCCTCTGCACATTCTCCATTTCACTTCCTTCAAGCCCCCGCTGAAGATAGGCTTCCTGAAGAGGGTGTTCCCTGACTGCCCTACCCCCATGCCTTTGTGGCGCTCAAGCGCCGTCCCTCGGTTCTTGAGCTTGTTCCTGTCTTGACTGGAATGGGAGTGTGAGGCCCTGTGTCTTAATACTTCTCTCAGAGCCCTTCTATTACCGAATACAGGCTTTGAGAGTAAGTACTTAGATACTTCCTGGTTTTTGTTGGTAAACAACGTTTTTTGTAGCAGTTGACTTTTGCTTGGAGAAGCTATTTTCACTTATCAGTTTTTCTCTGTCATGTATAACTGATATTTAATGCCTGTGTTTTCAGCTTTCATTCTTGGGGTGCAGATCCACCAAATGAATCTCTGAAACTTACAATATTTACTGCTTTTTATAGGAAAAGAAAAAAAGTCATTCCTCATTTGGAATCTGTGGGGAAAGAACGTCGGCTTTGCAGTCAGATATGAGTTTGCATCCCAACAGGCTGCTTACTAGCTAGGAGAACTTTTTCCTTATTTTTAATGTGTAGGATAATAATGTCCATTCTACAAGGTTGCTGTGAGTTTTTGAACAAAAATGTTATTCAAAGGAGTTAGCGAAATTTATGAAACCCAGTAACTGGGTAATACAATTTGCATGTGTGGACCACCGAGTTGTAAATTTCTGCATGTCTCTGTATCTTGCTTCTGCTTTCCAGTTGTCAAAAAAAATCAGTATTAAGGGCCAAGGATTTAGCCCAGTGGTTCCAGCATCTGCCTGGTAAGTGCAAACTCCTGAGTTTGATCCCTGGTAACCACATAACACAATGCTGGGCATGGTGACTCAGCCTGTAAGCCCAGAACTGGTAACCACATACCACAGTGCCAGGGGTGGAGACTCACACCCATTAGCAATCAGTACCACACACCATAGTGCCAGGTGTGGTGTCTCACACTTTTGTAATCCCAGCGTTTGGGAGGCAGAGGCAGAAGGATTGCTGAATTCTAGGCCAGCTAGGGCTACATAGCGAGTTCAGGGCCAGCCTAAACTACAAAGCAAGACCCTGTCTCGGAGTCAGTATTATAAATCAAGATTGCCATCTTTATGTTTAATTCCTGTTAATTTTCATGTTAAAGTCTGCGTACTGTTTTTCATACTTCTTAATTTTGTCCATTTAATGTTTTGTAGCTGAAAAGCTGTTGATTTAGCTTAGTGAAGGTCATCAGTGGGTGCAGTTACGTTTCTAATGATTGTTTTCTGGTTGTGGGTGGCTTGGAAAGCCTCATAGAAGAACACAGTTCAAGGTGAGCTTTTCTGATCTTTCTGTTGTAAGTGGCAGAACATAGTGTATTTTCCAGGTCCGGCAAATACTGCTGAAATGACAGCAGTAAGCAGATAAGTTGCTATTCCTCAGTATTTTTTATGTTGAACTCTGCTCTGAGAAAACTTAATCTTGTTTTAACCTCAAAGAAATCTTTAATTTATGATTAGGATTTAAGACCTCAGGTATGGTGTGGCAAGTGCTTGTAATCGCAGCTACTCAGGAGGATGAGGTAGGAGTATTGCTTGATCCCAGGAGTTCAAGACCATCCTGGGTAACATACCAAGAGCCTGTCTTTTAAAAAAGAAAAGAAAAAAACAAGAATTTGAGGGTCAGGGATGTAGCTCAGTGGCACTGTGCCTGCCTGGCCAGTGCAAGGTCCTGAGTTGGATTCTTGGTACCCAGGGGAGAAGAAAGAATTTGAAATATCTTTTTGCCTGCTTCATTGACAGAGTAAAAAGAATGAACATTTTGCAGAGAAATAGCTGCAGACTGTTTGAAGTATACCCTGTCGTGACCACTTAACTCCACTGTGGCAGAACCAGTTGACTTTATCTGTGTAGTTAATCCTACGTGAGAGTTCTCTTTCCATTCACAGTTGATTAAAACCCTGTGCAACTCACCACTGTGGCTGCATTAAAGTTACTCTCATATCTCATAGGTAGTAAGAGCTCTGACCGTGGAGACGGACAGACTGGCTTAGCTGAGTGACCTTAGTGTGTTTGCGCAGCTGTAGCATGGGGAAAGCTCCCACAACGCTCTCAGAGTGATGTCGGGAAGTGCAGAGCTTCCTCAGCACAAGGTACGCAGTCGGAGCCCAGTCACTGCTCATCCTTACCATAACTGGCGAAGTTAAAGAGGCCATTCCTCTCCTGTTTGCAAAGCTCAGATGCAGCTTCTGATGTTTCACTTTGACTAAGACAAATCTCACCCTCTCCAAATTAGTGGAAGGGAGCAGACCTGGAGCATGTTAACGCCTTGGTCGAAAATGTAACAGTTTGGATAAAAATGTTCCTTCAGATTCACATGAATTAATGCAGTAAGAACTCTAAACTTGTTTTCCTTTAAATTAGGATGAGTGCTTCATGAATATCCATCACAGAATGCCATTTTCTTTTCTTTCTTTTTTTCTTCCTTGCAATGGGTTTTAGTAGCACCAGAATGTTTTGTGCAGCCCTGGTGCTATTCGGCGGCTGCTGCTTTCCAAAGGATTAGATTGTAGCTCATGACAGCTCAATTTTAGTTTTGATCTAGACCCGAGCAGAAATATCTAGAAAAGTTATTTTTATATAGTTGTTACTGCTGTTACCATGCCTTTTCTCTGCAGTGCTTCAATCTGTTGTCTTTATAATGACTTTTTGTGTGAGAGTGAAAATTAGAGATCTTCCATGTGTGATGGAGAAAGCGTAGTTTGAACTGCATCTCAGGTGTCAGCAGTGACTGAAACCGGCAGGTGCAAATCTGGGTTTGGAATCACAAGCATCTTGCCTGAGAGTAATAGGTAGGTACCTCCTGGTGCCTTAAACAACTTCCAAATCTATAACCTTCCTTTCCTTCCTTGGAAGTGTAACTGGGTATTTTTAAAGGGAAGAGAGCATCATGTGAAGCAAATTAGAGTGTTTCTAGGTTAGGTGGGAATAAGCCACCTTGCTAGATTTTGCCTGCTTCCAGATCCTGTTTTTCACCTCAAGGCTCTCTGGCAGGAAGAGCTAAGGGCTGAGGGTGTGGCCCCAGCACAGTCACCAGTTTAGTTACCTTGTTTCAGCGGCCTCATGCTGAGAGACTGCACAGGGCCCTGGCTGAGCTGTACCCTGCCCGACCTGTCCCTGCCCTCAGCACTCATTCAAGAGCGGCACAGCTCCGTGGCGTGTGAAGCTTGCAACTCCAGCATAGTCTTTACCCTGTACTTCAGCTCTGGTTGTCATTGGACAGAAACAGTTCTCAGGCTTTACCTGAGAACATTGCAGAGGGGATATCGAGGGTGTTTTGTCCAGGTGACGTTTCCGAGTCCCTTCTCCATCTAAGCTGCCTGCAGCACTGACCAGCCGTGAGAGCAGATGTTGCTGGTTTTTGTTGTCCGGTTCCCTCCCTCTTAACAGAGTGCACGATGATGTGGAATTGTACTTAGGTATTCAGATTGATAGAAATGTTTTAGGAGAGGGCAAAGTTCAGATGCTACCTTTTTCTTGAGCTACAATACTATTGTGTCTGTTGGAGTATGTCTTACAAAGTGCAAGTGTTTTTTTCTGTTCTCAGCTCTTTCCTCCCTCTCACTAAAACCTCTTTTTACGACCTACCTCCACCCGCAGTGTAGTTTTGGTCACTCCCTGGTCAGTGTCTGTTTCTCTTCTGCCCATCCTCAGTCTGTCCTGTCTGAGCTAACTTCTCCCTCCAGAGTGAGTGTGGATGTCTCTCTGGTTTCACATCCTGTGGAACCCTTCTTTGGACTTGTGTCCACAGGGGCTGCTCCCAGGATCCTGTTTGCATCCTCTAATCAGAGCCCCCACACTGCGCATGCTCACTGCGCCCCAGGCCCGGGCCTTATCTACTTGCGTTCTGCTCCATCATCCCTTCTGTCTGGAGCATTCTTTCTGTTCTTTTTAAAGTACAAAAACTGTTCAAAAAATACCTCCTTTTTGGTTCTATTTTTGATTTTTTAAAAAAATCATTTTGGTCAAAAGTAATCAGTCCTGGGGCCGGGGAGTTAGCTCAGTGGTTCCGGCGCCTGTCTTGCAAGCGCAAGGACCCGGGTTCAATTCCCCGGTAACCACATAACAAGCAACCAGTACCACATACCACAGTGCCGGGCGTGGTGGCTCACGCCTGTAATCCCAGCACTCGGGAGGCAGAGGCAGGAGGATTGCTGTGATGTGAGTTGGAGGCTGAGCTCAGGGCCAGCCTGAACCACAAAGCGAGACCCTGTCTCAAAAAACCTAAAAAAAAAAAAAAAAAAAGTAATCAGTCCTGTCATTGTTGCACATAGTTCTTTGTTTTTGCTGCTGTCATTATGTGATATAATAATTGCCCATTTATATCCCATCTTTCTCCTCTAGATTCTTTAGTTTAAAATGTTACATGTTTTGGGGTAAAAACTACATGTTGTAAAAAACAATACAGCTAAATAAAAAAGGTACACCTATATGATAAAAAAAGTCAAAGTTTCAAGTGTTTCTTTTTTCCTCTCCCATCCTTAGTCCTTCTTCCCCAAAGTGACTGCTATTAATAGTATAGTATGATTCTTTCCGAGTGAATACAGCAGTACATGCACTTGATTCTTTGAACAAGACAGGCTGAACTGTCTGGGTCCACTTACATGTGAATTGTTTTCCTGGTTGTGTTTTTTAAGGGGATGAGGGTTGAGATAGGATGTCACCACGTAGTCCAGGCTGGCCTTGAGCTCACTGTATAGCCCAGGTTGGCCTTGAACTTGTGCCGATCCTCCTCCTGAGTACTGGGATTACAGATATGTGCCACTGGGTCTGACTATCGTGGTGGTCTTTTTTTTTTTTTGAGACTGGGTCTCGCTTTTGTAGTCAGGCTGACCCTGAGCTCAGCCTTGAACTCACAGCAATCCCCCTGCCTCTGCCTTCCAAGTGCTGGGATTACAGGTGTGAGCCACCATGCCCAGCACTGTGGTCTGTGGTTCTGATTGCTGATAGGGGTGAGTCTCCATGCCCTCCATTGCTGTATGTGGTTACCAGGATCGAACTCAGGGTCCTTGGGCTTGCAAGGCAGGCGTCAGAACCACTGAGCTAAATTGGCCCCTGGTGGGTTGTTTGGTTTTTTTTTTTTTTTTTTTGGCTGATTTACACAATTTGAAAAACTGCAAAAAAGTCATATTGTTAAAAATGTTGAAAACCATTAAAAAGAGTTAGATATCTGACTCATGCTTAAACTTGTAGTCTTTTTTTATTATTTACTGCCTTAAAGTGTATAGAAATCTATTGTAGTTCAAACTTGATGCACACCGACTATACTTGGTGCCATTTGTCATTAAGAGATTTGTGAAAAAAGGTGCAGTATTCACTCTCTAGTGCATAAAATTAGCCAGAGAACTAACTACTGCTGTGATGGCACAGCTACCTCCTGTTGCTACTGTGGGGAGTTCAAGTGTTGTGAGTGTCAGCTCAAAACACCCTGGTGATGCTGAGCATCTTTATGTCTCTTCAGTAAATTGCATGTGGCTCTAAAAAGTGACCTCTTGAGGTTCTCGTGTGGTTTTCACTATAATGTATATAATATATATAATGTGTTACTTAGCTACTTGCAAGCTATTAGTAGTAGGTTTTGGGTTTTCAGAAGTTATATATGACTTTGGGCTATGCAGTGGGGGTCAGCACCCCAAACCTCACATTGTTAAAGCTGCAGGGCTGCACATGTAGTTGTGGAGCACTTGCCTAGCATGTATGAGACCCCAGCCTTCAATTCTGAGCACTGAAAAGCAAAACGTCAGCTGTAGTTACTCACTTGAGAAATGTGCACTTGTGAAGGAAATCATATGTGAGCCGTATCTTGCTGATTGATTTCAACTAAATCTTGGAGCTTTTTCCATTACCAACACATACAGGTTGATCTTTTTTTTTTTTTGGCAAAATAAAGCATGCGTATGAAAAACTGTACAAAATTATTTTTGATTAGATGGGTTATAACATACATATACAGTTTTATACATATATTTATATATGTCATTCTGCAACTTGATTTTACTCATTACTATCTTTAGACTTATCTGAGTTTATATTTACTCTTGTATGTAGCATTCTTACTGTCTGGAATAAGCACAGATCATATGCCTTTTCTACCACAAGATGCATACACAATTCAGTTCATTGGGCCGATTTTTTTTAATCACTGCATGATAGTTCACTGTATATTTTTTTCACGCGGGGAGTTTGAGACAGTCTGTACTTGAGCCTGGACTAGAACTTGTGGCAGTCCTTCTTCCTGTCTTACTCGGCAGTCCTACTGCTGAGATTACAGGCATGTGCCACCACACCCAGCATTTTTTTGCATTTTTAACATGGAAGCTCAGAGTTTCACTGTGTTGTTCAGCCTTTCAACTTGATGGGACTGCAGGTGCATGCCATTGTCCCCAGCTTGTGGGTGTGTGGTTTTTTTTGTTTTTTTTTTTTAGGGTTTTTGAGACAGGGTCTCGCTTTGTGGTTCAGGCTGGCCCTGAGCTCAGCCTCAAACTCACATCACAATCCTCCTGCCTCTGCCTCCCGAGTGCTACCACGCTCAGCGCTGTGGTATGTGGTACTGGTTGCTGCTGGGTGTGGGTCTCCACACCCAGTATTGTTATGTGGTTACCGGGGAATCGAACCCGGGTCCTTGCGCTTGCAAGACAGGCGCCGGAACCACTGAGCTAACTCCCCGGCCCGTGGGTGTGTGTTTTTAAACCAATCTCCTTTTAAAGTTCCATTTTCTGGCTCTAACAATGAAAAATGCTTAGTGGACAACTTCATCTTCATTATGTATATGCTAATATACTTTTGTAAGCACTTTTTTTTTTGAGACAGGATCTTGCTTTGTAGTTCAGGCTGGCCAGGAACTCACCATGTACGCTAGGACAGCCTCGAATTCAGCAACCCTCCTGCCTCTGCCTCCCAAAGGCTGGGATTACTGGTGTGAGCCACCACACCTAGCATTCCACCACACCCAGCATTGTGGTATGTGGTTACTGAGGATTAAATTTGGGACCTTGTGCTTGCCAGGCAGACCCCAGAACCACAGCTAAATCCCTGGCCCAGCACTCTTATTTTTGTAGGCTCCACTTTTAGCAGTCATTTATGGACCAAAAGGCAAAGGATAGATATTACCAATTTATCCCTCAGGATTATATTTGCTAGCTATTTAAAAGTTTGTGCAAATGTGATGGTTTAAAAATGGCATCTCATGGGCCGAGGATATAGCTCAGTGGTTCTGGCGCCTGTCTTGCAAGCGCAGGGACCCAGGTTTGATCCCCGGTAACCACATAACAATACTGGGCATGGAGACTCACCCCAGCAGCTATCAGTACCACATACCACCGTGCCAGGCGAGGTGGCTCACGCCTGTAATCCCAGCACTCGGGAGGTAGAGGCAGGAGGATTGCTGTGATGTGAGTTTGAGGCTGAGCTCAGGGCCA
>PVIR01025519.1:0-24947 GCA_004026965.1 Petromus typicus | reverse complement strand
GAGCAGGAGCACCGCATCGACCTGCACATGATCCGGCCGTACATGAAAGTGGTCACCCACGGAGGTGAGCGCCTGGGCACCGCCCTGCCGTCGGGCGGGCGGGCAGGTGGCCAGGTAGAGACCTCTGCCTTCCCCTCGGGACCGCAGTCTTGGCCGCTGAGCCGTCACATTGCTTGGGGACAAGGGTGGGCTGTGGTGGGCTGGGTGTAAGAGGCAGCCCAGGACCTGAGGTGGCACGGAGTTCGGAAGAGACCTGCTGTTCCACCTGGGGACACTGGGCCGCTTGTCCACTGCCTCCTGCAGGGTACTATGGGGAAGGCCTCAACGCCATCATCGTCTTTGCCGCTTGCTTCCTCCCGGATAGCAGTGCCCCCGATTACCACTACATCATGGAGAACCTTTTCTTGTAAGTGCCTCCCCTGTGGGCCAGCCGGCTGGCCCTGACGCTGCTCAGGGGGCCCAGGACCCTGGGGCCCAGGCTGTGGGACCACGTACCTGTGGAGGTACTGCCTTGTCGGCGACTGTTCGTGGTGTAGGGCCTGGGATCGCCGAAGACAGGAATGAACGGAGTCGGAATGGACAGACAACACACGAACACAAGAGAGGTTGTGATGTTGTTGTAAATTTACTAGGCCTTTTGTGCTCTTTTTTATACATGATTTTTTGGCTTTGTGAAATAAGGGTGATTGTTATAGGTTAACAAAAGTTCAAGGAAAAAACAAGAACAGAAACAGAGCGGTGATCAATCATTTTGACATTGTGTAAGGTCGTGTAAGACAGTGATGATTTTCCCATGACCACAAAAATCTTTGTAGATCCCTGTGTTTTGTATACAACTTTTCTAAGGAAATGGATCTTTGTTATTTCTTTAATCTTGTTCCCATAGATTTTATGTGAACATTAATTTATTTTTTTGTACTTGTTGATGTATTTTTGTCAGGTGGCCATGTTATTTTTATTTCAGTTGAAACTATTATGTCTAATAAGGTGTTTGCTGTTTATGTTATTTTTGTTTGGTGAGAAAGCACAGAACAGTTCACAGGGAAAAACAGAATAGTTTAGAAGGGAGAAAGCGGCTTGTTTTTACATACTGTTGGGCTAACTGCACGCCTCCTGGCAAAGCATACTCAACTCAGGCTCTAGGCCTGGGGAGCCTCAAGCCTCAAGCACAGGGGTCTTCCGCCCGGGACCCCAGTCCCTATTTTGTCACGCCTTATTCGGCGGGGGCGTGGCACTGCCTGGCACCAGAGAACAGCACAGTATCAGGAGCCAACAATGTGGGCTAGCAACCTGCTTTATGAGGCTCCTCATCTTCAGTATTACCATCCCCACCGTCTCACCATCATTATCAATACCACCATCACCACCATGACCATACCTTGAGCCATCATGAGCCCCAGCTCCCTCGATGGGGAGAGAGAGGCTGAGTGAGGGAAAAGGATTTTGCTGAAGTCACCCTAGGAGAGATGAACCCCGCACTGCTCACATTCTGGAGCCGGTGGACCCCCTGCCAGCCTTGGCTGTCTGTGCACACCTGTTCCCGCTGGAGCTGGGGCCGGCGCCACACACTTGGGACTGGTCTTGGAAAGTGTTCAATGAGATCTTATAAAATGCTTGGCACCTAGTACATGCTCAATAAAATGGCAGCTGCATGCTGACCCCACACCTCTGCCTTTTGCACCCTCAACCAGGTACGTGATCAGCAGCCTGGAGCTGCTGGTGGCTGAGGACTACATGATTGTGTATCTGAACGGCGCCACCCCCCGGCGGAGGATGCCGGGCATCGGCTGGTTGAAGAAGTGTTACCAGATGATTGACAGGAGGTGAGGGGCAGGCTGGGAGTCAGCTCTGTGTGCAAAAGAAGGAAGTGGAGAAATAGAATCACATAGAGTGTCGGTCTTGTGGTTCACACCTGTAATCCCAGCATTCAGGAGGCTGAGGCAGGAGGATTTCTGTGTGTTTAATGACTACCTGGGCTATGTAGTAAACTCAAGGCCAGCCTGAACAACAATGAGACCCTGTGAAAGAAAGAGAAAGAAGGAAAGCGGGAGGGAGGGAGGGAAGGAAGGAAGGAAGGAAGGAAAAGGAAGAGAAAAGAAAATTCACACAGGGCAAGTGATCTCGAGCTTGAAAATGGTGGTGTTGTTCGGGGGTTTCCAGGGCAGAGCAGCACAGGCCAGGTGGTTTAAAGGGCCACATTTATCCCTGTCACTTCCAGAAGTCCAAGGGGTGGACGAGCTCCCTTTATGTATGTTTTTGAGAGGGCCTCACTATGCAGCCGAGGCTGGCCTTGAACTCAGTGGTCCTCCTGCCTCAGCCTCCTGAGTGGACCGGTTCCTTCTGAGGCTACCAGGAAGAATCCATCGTGTCCCCAGAGTGGGGGTGGCTGCAGCCCTCGTTGTCCTCAGCTTGTCGAATTGTCACCCCATCCCCGCCTACGTTGTCACGTGACATCCTCCCTGTGTGCCTGTCTGTGTCCAAGTGTCCCCTTTATAAGGACCCTGTCACATTGGATAAAGAATCCATTCTTCCCTGGGGCAGTGTCACTTGAACTCGGCTCGTTACCTCTGGGTCTGTTCATGTTGAGACGGGTTCGGGATTTCCCTTTTCCTGGCTGAGTAATATTCCAGCGTGTGAATGGATTCCCCACAGCGTGTTTCCATCTCAGTGGGCACTGGGCCGTGTCCACCTCTTGATTCTCACCAGTACCCTCAGAATGATTTTATAATTGCTGCAGCCAGCACACTTGGGCACTCAGGTTGGTGGAAAGGCTGAACCTATTTTGGACCCTTTTCTGACACTAGATGCCAGCAATGTGATCTCAGCTGCTTACTCCCTGCCCACCTGGACTGCTGCTCTCACTGCAGGTCCCACCCGCCTACCTTGGCCTCTTAGAGATGAAAGGGCTGTGTCTGTGTCCCTAAATGATTTAGCTCAGTGGTTCCGGCGCCTGTCTTGCAAGTGCAAGGACCTGGGTTCGATCCCCGGTAACCACATACCATACTGGGTGTGGAGACTCACCCCAGCAGCAACCAGTACCACATACCACATGCCGGGCGTGGTGGCTCACGCCTGTAATCCCAGCACTCGGGAGGCAGAGGCAGGAGGATTGCTGTGATGTGAGTTTGAGGCTGAGCTCAGGGCCAGCCTGAACCACAAAGCGAGACCCTGTCTCAAAAACCCCAAAATGTTTTAAAGGGCTGGGATGGAGCTCTGGAACGCAGATGTGAGTGAGGAAGGGTAGTGTGTGAGCCTCCATCCCTGCTCCAGTAGCCTCCTCCGCTCCCATCCTCAGTCGGCCCCACAGGGACACCTGCTCCCTCCTTGTCCCCGTACAGGCTGCGGAAGAATCTGAAGTCCCTGATCATCGTTCACCCGTCCTGGTTCATCCGGACAGTGCTGGCCATTTCCCGCCCCTTCATCAGGTGAGCGGGAGCCCAGGCCTGCGCTGGTCCTGTGGGACTGCTGTGTGGACTTGGGTGTGTTTCGGTGCAGTGGCAGCTTCTCTGGCACACAGAGGTATTTGCCTTAAGTGGTCTTAAATGTTATATATGTGTTCTGTGTCTCCCATCTGGAAATACAAAATGCAGAGTGCTCCAAAATGGAAAGATTTCTTGGATGCCGCAGGGAGTTGCATGTTTGAGCTGGGCTCCAGTCTAAACACAATGTCCTAAAAACATATGCACAAAAATATCAGGTGTGCTGGCACACACCTGTCATCCCAGCAACTCTGGAAGCTGAGGCAGGAGGACTACAAGCTTGAGTCCAGCCTGAGCAACTTCATGCGACCCTGTCTCAAAATAAAAATTTTCTTGGGGTATAGCCCTGTGTGAAGGCCCTGAGTTCAGTCTCCAGAACCGAGAAAAAGAAAATAATACCAAATTGCTCTTAGTGAATGTTTTGGGGAAGCTCTCACTATGTTGCCCAGGTGGAGCCCAAATACTTCTGCCTCAGCCTCCTGAGTAACTGAGGTAGCAGTTCCACACCCCAGCCCCCCAACTTTTGAATGTTGGCCCTTTCCGTTTTGTTTTGGTTCTGGAAATAGAATTCAGGGCCTCACACTCATCAGACAGGTGCTGTGCCACTGAACCAGGTCCTAGCTCAAAGTTGGCCTATTTAACGTTTCCATCCACAACCCAGGAGGCCGATAGCCTCCACTCATCACACAGACAAGAAAACCTGGTTCACAGATGTCACCCTTTGACCCGAGAGGTCACAGCCCTGCACTGTCCCTGGAGGTGAGCTGTTTCCAATGGCTGCAGACTCTGTGCTAGGGCCGCTATATCCCCAGAAAGTGACACCCATGAGAGGCCCCATCCACATCCAGGGCTCTGCAGGGCAGTGAGCCCATGTGTGTGTGGCCTGGGTGGCCCCCAAGGCCAACATGCATCTCAGTGATTTATGAAATGACTCCTAGGTCTCGAAAAATGATTTCTTCTAGTGAAAAGGTCCAGACTGAAGTAGAAAGAAGAGAGTGATGTGGGGGAGAGCCCTGGGTCCTAGCCCTGTGGTCCTCAACCCGTGCGCCAGCCAACCCAGCACTCTGGGAGGCTGAGGCAGGACAATCTCAGGTTGCAACCCAGCCTGGGCAGTTTGGGAAGACATTGTCTCAGAATAAAAAATTTACAAGTGCTGGGAGTGTGACTCAGGGCTACAGTGTTTGCCTAGCAATGTGAAGGGACCCTGGGTTTCACCCTCAGTACTACAAAAAACAAACAGCCAAAAAAAAAAAAAAAAAAACCACCACTGTCACTCTGTCACTGAGAGGGAAGGATTATGTTCGCTTGCCAGGGCTTTGGAAGCCAGTACCAGGCAAGGCGGGCAGCTGGACCTCGTGTGCCAGCCCCTGAGGGGTTGTGGTCAAGTGGGTGATGTCGAGGCTGCAGGGAGACTGCCCTCACACCTCTCTTCCCACCAGCGTCAAGTTCATCAATAAGATCCAGTATGTGCACAGCCTGGAGGAGCTGGAGCAGCTCATCCCGATGGAGCACGTGCAGATTCCGGACTGCGTCCTCCAGTGAGTGGCAGGGCCAGCCCCGCCCTGACGCCCCGCCCCCTGCCGGCCCACCAATGAGCAGAGACTGGGAGCTAAACCTGTACTCTGCGGGGAGGTCCACAAGAGGGCCTCCACCCAGAGCTGTCTTGGGCTCTTTCTTACCCTGCGGGACGTGCTCACCACCTCCCCACTGTCCCCTGCCCTAGAAGTCTCTAGCATCATTTTTTTTTAAACTTTGGTAAAACTCACAAAACATAAAATGGACTGTTTCAGAGCTGGGCGTGGTGGCTTCTGCCTTCATCCCAGCACGGGAGGCTGAGGCAGGAGATTCACTGTGAGCTCGGGACCAGTCCGACTGTACGGTTCAAGGCCAGCTTGAACTATACATAGCGAGACTTAGTCTCCCAAAAAACAAACATTTTGACCATCGCAACCATTTCCAAGCACACAGCTCCAGGGCATTAGAGATACTCGGAGGGCTGTGCGGCTGTCCTCAGCGTCTATGGACAGATGCTACACCATGCCAGGAAGCCAGTTTCCCTGCCCAGAGAAAGGCCCAGCAGGTCAGGCCAGGCAGCTGCCCAAGCGTGGCGGGCTTTCCTCCTTGCCCTGCAGGCTGCGGTGTGAGCGCACGTCGCTCTCTGCTCCCAGCGGGAAGGAAGGTCCCCGGGAGGTGTGTCTGCCCTGGGGGGAGGAGGGCGAGTCTGATGCTTTCTTCTGTCTCTCAGGTACGAAGAGGAAAGACTCAGAGCCAGGAGAGAGAGGTCAGTGCAGAAGGGGCTCTGTGACGGCTGCTCAGGGCTGGGGCTAAGCTGGGCCCTCCTGGGAATACGGGGTCCCCAGTGGCTCCACTCAGCTAGCACCAGGGACTGCCCACAGGTGTGTCATAGCTCTCCGTTCTGGCTTTCCCGAGCAGCCGGAAGTGAACAGGCACAACTGTGTGCCAATAAAACTTTATTCATAAAAATTAGCTCAGACCACAAGACAGGGTAGCACACACCTGTAATTCCATTGCTAGGGAGGCCAAGGCAGGAGGATTCCAAGTTGGAGCCCAGCCCGGGAAATTTAGCAAGATCTTGTTTCAAAATAAAATAGAAAGCTCAGTGGTGTAGTATTCCTGGCCTCCATTCTGCAGCACTATCCCCGACCCCCCCCCCCCCAGTGTACAAACTGTCTTAGGCTGCAGGTCAGAGAGGCCAGTGGCGACCCAGGGCCCCAGACCAAGACAGTAGGCCACCTCCCGTCACCTGGTTCTGTCTGTTTACAGCGCCAGGCCCCAGCCAGAGTTTGTCCTGCCCAGATCTGAAGAAAAGTCAGAAGCAGTGCTGGAGGAAGACAGGTCGGCACACAGGTGATTCTGGGGCAGAAAGTGGCAGCTACGAGGGGCTGCCCGGTCCCCAAAAGGAAAAACTCAAGACTTGGTTAAGGGGCAGAACATACATGGGGTGGCTGGTCACATTGCCACTTACCTGTAATCCCAGCACTCAGGAAGCTGAGGCAGAAGGATCACTGTGAGTTTGAGGCCAGCCTGGATTCCATAGCAAGACCCTGCCTCAAAAAAGTAAAAGTGGACAATCCAGTGGGCATTTAGTACCTTTATAATAGTGCATAATATTTATAATATTGCACACTCATCGTTCTAGAACATTCTCGCATGCTGTCCCCATTAGCCTCTTCTGTCCTCAGGGCCCCCTCAGGTTAGGGACGCCGACTAGAGAGCATCCCCTCCTCCTTCTTCAGACACTCAGCTGTGGGGAGACCAAGTCCTGCCCTCAGATGAAGTTCTGCAAGGTGATCTTTGTCCAACAGTGTGCAGCCTCTGCCTCTCCATGTCCAGCAAACTCTGAGCAACTTAGCGGTTTATTTTGTGGCAGTAAAAAAGCCTTTGGCTCACTTCCTCACAGCTGCCTGCCCTGGCTTATTTGTTACGCAGCAGATGCTCACTGACAACTGCTTTGTACCAGACCAGGACGAAGCAGTATCTGCCTTGGGGCTCACAGCCTCAACCAAGCAATGGAAAGTATCCAGTTCCTTCAAAATAGGAGACTAACGCTGAGCCTCCTTCCCTCCCCCACAGATCTGCACCAGTCACAGGGGATCAGGAAACAAGGTATGGGTGATGCAGGCTGTCGGGGAGCCTTTCAGAGGCGATGTAGCGGACCCTATCCCTGGGACCACCCTGGCGTGATTCACTGGGGGAGGGAGATGTTGAACCACGAAGTGATGGTCAGAACAGGTCAGCTTGTCCTCCACACTCTAGGGGGCGCTGTTACACAAACAGGGGCCGAACCCATGCATGGACCCAACCTCCACTCTAGGACACCTTGTTAGCATACAGTGTACCTGAAAAACACAGAGAATATTTAAATATTTTTAAATGTATTACAGTGAAAGACACTGCCATGAATCCCCCTCAGAATCCTCCCTCTTGTATCAAACATACTTATCCCATTATTCTTGCCACTTTCTGAGACAGTTCTGGAGTCCCCGCTCTGAGCGTCCTTAGTGACACCATCCTGGCTGCCTGGATATTCTGCATCCATTTAAAACATTTTTATTCCATCTTGACCTCGGGGAGGAGCAAGAAGTCATGCAAGGCCAGATCCAGTGACTGAGGTGGATGAGAACACCTCGTGTTTTTTAAGGTCCTTTCTGTTAGATGGCACTTGACAGCAGCATTCACCATAGTAATTTTTTTTTTGAGGGGGGGAGGGTCTTTTTGTTTTTTGCGCTTTTTGAGACCGAGTCTCACTTTTGTAGTTCAGGCTGGCTCTGAACTCACCATGTAGCCCAGGTAAGCCTCGAACTCACAGAAATCCTCCTGCCTCTGCCTTCTGAGTGCTGAGGTTACAGGCATGAGTCACCACGCCCAGCATTGTGGTATGTGGTTACCGGGATTGAATTTGGGACCTTGCATTTGCAAAACAGGCTCCGGAACCACTGAGCTAAATCCCCAGCCCCTTCATCAGCATTTTGATCACATCTCGTAAAGATACAGAGGGAAGAGGACTCCAGAGCTGCTGCCGAAAGTGGCCAGAATCCTGGGACACGCGCTCAGCAAGGGGGAGCATCCTGAGGGAGGCTCATGGCAATGTATTTTTCTCACTGTAACAGATTTTTAACAATTTAAATGTTCACCATATATTTTGATTCTATGTCTTGGGCAATCTGGTACAAACCACAGCCCCCAAGGAGTTTTATCAGGCAGGATATCCCAAGGCTTGAGCAATTAATTCCAGGAGCAAAGGTCAAACCTCCTCTTAGAAGGCATACTAGGATCTCTGCTCCATATGGCCCAGGAAACCTTGGGCTCCGAAAAACACTAGCGCTGCCCCCTCCTGGGGATATTGAGATGTGAATTCTTCATGTATTTCTGAAAAGACCATCTCACCTCACACCGATCTCACCTCACACCGGAAAACACAAGGAAGTCAGCCACCTGGGGGGAAGTCAGGGAAGGAGACCCTCCACTGGGGGTCCTTAGGGGAACATGACTTTAAGAAGCATTGCAGGAGACCAAAGACGCTACAGGAAAAACTTTAGAAGTGGTAGGTGGATGGATGGACGGACGGACAGACGGTTGTAAGCTCCCCTCCAGCCTGAGGCCGGGTCTCCAAGGCCTGCCCCTCTGTTGGGCCCCAGGAGGTAGCCCCCATTAATGCCGTCTGAGCAGGTGGGTGACAGATGTCGAGCCTTGAAGAGCGGGCACTTCTCCTGCTCTTGAAAGCCCCCCACATCCGGGGAGCGTGTGTTTTGGTGCCCGGCGTGTGGAAGAACATTTTCCACTCGTTAGGAAAAGCCCAGTCCCCTCTCGGCCTGTGTCTGTGCTCCCCAGAATGTCCTGAAGTGGCCGGGTGAAAGAGAAGGACACGAAAGAAGATTCCACATGCCTAGAAACTCTGTCAGATGTCCTCTGGCCCCAGAACTCACTCACCTGCTCATCCCAGGGGACCAGTCTCCTCCATCTGCCTCTGACGTCCAGTGTCCTTGTTAGCTGCTTGGAAATATTTTTTCAACAGTGCAGTATTAGCATGTTCTGGAAAAGGCCCTGTTCTCACCCTCCCCGTGTCAAGAGCTCACCGCCGAGGAGAGAGACGCGTGGGCTGCAGCCGGTGTGGCCCTGGTGACCTCACTGCCGTTCCCAGCCCCGCGGCTGCAGGACGCCTCTCACTGGGCTCCAGATCCTTCTGTCGCCAGTCGCCCCTCTGTCGGGCCACACACACCCTCCGGCACCACAGGGTCTGGTCTACCCCGTGCCTTCCCCTCTGGAATGTGTCCCGCTCCTGGCCCTTGGCCCTGGGATCTCAGTCCTGAGCAGGACTGCACCTTGTGTCCCAAATACACACCCCTGGTTTGTCACCTGACCATCCCTGTCGCCTCTAAGGACACCCAATTTTCTCGAGACCCTCCAAGCCCATCGAATAAGAATGGCTGTCAGACTACAGCCTTGCGCCCTTCTTGAACAATCCAAGCCCCTTTACATCAGATGCCACTCAGCCCAAGTGACACCTGAGACAGCCCCAGTGCCAGGTCAGGATGCACCCAGAGCAGAGGCCAAGAAGCCGGCACGGAAGTGGCACCTCCTGGCAATGCATCGACTGAGGGAGTCGCAGCATGCTACCGGGAAGTGTTTCCAAGAAATTCCAGCCAGCCGGATGCCGTCATCCCCTGCATTCTAAACTCGAACCCTGTCATCGCAGCGCTCGGGAGGCTGAGGCAGGAGGACTGCTGTGAGTATGAAGTCAGCCTGGACTACACAGCAAGACCCTGTGGCAAAACACCAAAAAGAAAGAAGAAAGATGGGCTGTTCTCAAGGGCCCCCAAGACTGTCGGGGTTCTCTACAAGTCGTGAGCTGGACATCTTCGGGGACATTGAAGAAAAGGCGACGTAGTGTTTATAGAAAGAAGTACCCTGGGGTCCCTTCAGTGCTGGGTCTCCCTTTTGTTCAAAGCCTGAGTGCCATGTTCTCCAGGCCTCCAGCTTCCTGCCTCTGCGGCTGAGCCTCGGCCACAGCCACCAGGGTCAGGTGATGGCCCAGCCTCTGTTGAGACATCTGATGTGAGACAGCAAAGGGACAGGTCTCGAGTTGTCGCACGGGAGCAAGCTGATGACGTTCGGCACTGAGGGGCAGGAATGCAGAATGACTGCCATGAGGGACCCGGTCCTGCTCCCACCGCGCCGGCCTGCACCCTGAGTAAAATGCAAGTTCCCCGACAGGGCCACTGCGCTGTGCCGAGAGCGCCAGGGCGCCCGCGTGGCCTGAGGAGGCTGGGACATGTGGGGAGTCTGCTGGTGGCTTTGTAATGTGCCCCCCAAATGTCAAGTAAAGGACAAAAACAGAGGGTGTCCTGGTCTGGGACGCTGAGGCTGCTCCCCAAAGACCCTGCGACCCCAGGCCTCTCCCTCTGTGTCCCCCAGGACCCCTCTGCCTCCTACAGTGATGCTGGTGGCGACAGTGGCTGTGCAGCTGTACAAGTGACACGGGAGGCCCTGAATTCCTACTCCAAGGAGTAGCATCTCCATCCACGGCGACAGGATGACAGACCCCTTGACACAGGCGGAGGGCCCTCCGGCAGATGGCGGGTGCAGCTGCACATCTCGGCCCCAAGTACCCCAAGCACATAGCGCCACCGTGAACTTTTCTTGGATCGGCCCACCTGCAAGCCAAAACTTCTGCCTCCCAGGAAACTCAGTGGGACCACCTGTCCCATGTGGCAAGGGACAGGCCACCTGGTCCCGTCCGGATCACCAGCAGCTACAGGCAGCCAGAGTGCAGCGGCCAGTGAGGCGGGAAGCCACCTCTGTCCCAGGCTGGAGTGGCGTAGATGGTGCCAGCTGTGTCTTGTGCGGGGGCCCCCAGTCCTGGGCGGCTGCTGAAGTGCCATCCAGAATCTGGCATTGGCAGAGATTTGTATCTGGGGATATCTTGGGGCGAAGGCGGTGGACCTGGGCCTTCGCGTGGAGGGATTGTGGCTCTGCCTCCCGAGATGTGGGGTGTGGCCCAGAGCGTCCCCAGAGCAGCCCCTTGTACACCCACCCTCCTGGCCGGTTCTTTGGTTTTTAAACAGAAATGATCGTGATGGGGAGAGGCCATCTCCGTGGGCTCTGGAGGGCGTTAGGGCAACGAATAAATCATAGCCGAGAAGGGAGACCCGGATCCCTTTTCTTTATCTTTTTTTCTTTCTTGGTGGCATGGGATCTGGAACCCAGGGTCTTCCCCCGCGCTGCACACCTTGGGTCCCATGCTCCGCTTTGCAATCATCCTGCTCAGCCTCTGGAGTAGCTGGAGGGACAGGCCTGCTTCAGCCACGCCGGCCCGAGTGCAGGTTTCAGTAAGTTACTTTCTTCAGGCCTAAAACTTAAGGGTGTGCCAATCTTCCCGGTAATCTAGATAATCCTTATTTTAACAAAATCTCTTTTTTGTTGTGATAAAACAAAATTTACTGTCAGAAACGTTTCGTCCATTCCCAATGTCTGGCAGCCAACAGATCCAGAACTTTCCCTCACCCTAAAGGAGACCCCGCCGGTCTCCACATGCAGTCACCCAGGCCCAGTGCCCCAGGTCCACTTCCGGCCTCTGGATCCCACTTCCGGTTGTTCCTGGTCCGTGCAGCAGCATGGTTGCCGTTAGCGCCGCCAGCCCTGGGCTTTGGCTGCGCGGTCCGGGCTGCCGCGTCTCGTGGGCCCCAGAGGCTCCGCAGCTCCTGCCGGCCTTGTCCGGACAACTCATGACTCTGAAGCCCCAGAATCGCCTTCTCTGCTAACCTGAGCCAGAGGCGGAGCCCACAACTGGGCTTTGCTGCATCTTATGAGACATGAACTCGGCCACCAGGCCTGGCTGCCAAACAGGGAAACTGAGGTCCAGAGCAGAAGGCTGCCCAGGGGAAAAGAAAGAGAAAGCTGGGGCCACCCAGGAGAGATCACAGTGTCCCTCCCACAAGGGCCACTCAGCCATGACAGCTACACTTAGTGCTGTGTCAAACTTCCTATCTCCAACTAGGAGATCTGGAGCAACTAAGGGGGCACTGCAGCCACCTCCACCACTGAGGGCACTGTCAGGGCAGGGGATTGGGGGGGCTCCTTTTAAATACGGAGCCAGGGGCCAGGGAGTTAGCTCAGTGGTTCCAGCGCAAGGACCTGGGTTTGATCCCCGGTAACCACATAACAATGCTGGGTGTGGAGACTCACGCCCAGCACCAACCAGTACCACATACCACCGTGCCGGGCGTGGTGGCTCACGCCTGTAATCCCAGCACTGGGGAGGCAGAGGCAGGAGGATTGCTGTGATGTGAGTTAGAGGCTGAGCTCGGGGCCAGCCTGAACTACAAAGTGAGACCCTGTCTCAAAATAAATAAATAAATAAATAAATACGGGGACAAATGGAAGATTCGGAGCAGAAAGGGCTCACACCTGACCGGGGCTTCGCGATACTTCCTCAGCTTCCACCTACCCAGAGTGCAGGCAGCGGGAGGAGAGACCCGCAGGCCCGGGAAGGTGGACAGGCACCCAGGGGAGCAGGCGGGGCCTGGGGGGTGGATTGTATCCCCATCTGGCACACGGCCCTACCCTGGCCGCTTCGAGCCACACAAATGTGCCTGGCGTGGGCCTGGAAGCCAAATCCCCAAGTCCAAATCTGTGCAGGCTGGCAGCTCCTGGCACTGGGGCTCCGAGTGTTCATGGGCCTGGGGACACTGGTGCCCAGCCGCAGCAGCCCTCTGAACCCGGGCACTTCTCCAGGGGTTAGGACCCTGGAGTCCTTTCAGGGTCCCCAAGTCAAAGTCATGCATAGGCAGAGATGCGCCCTAAGTGTGAGGTCAGCGCATTTTAATAGACTGCAGGAAAGAGACAATTCATAACCCTCGAAGTGTTGGGGGGGTTGGAGCCCCCATTATTCTCTGAGAAGACCCTTCCCATCCTCTTTTCTTCTTTGAGTAGCCAGATTTTCTACTTGTGTATCAGACAAAACAACTTCCATAAACAATTTAACCATGTGTGATACAAACTTGTCATCCCAACACTCAGGAGGCTGAGGCAGGAGGATTGCCTTGAGTTTGAGACCAGTCTGGGCAACACAGTGAGACCCTGTCTCAAATAAACAAAACAAAACAGAGAAATCTTTTTGTAGTTGTTATTGTCTCACTCTGTAGCACAAGTTGAACTCGAACTCACAATGATCCTCCTGTCTCAGCCTCTGGAGTACTGGGATTACTGATGTGTACCAGCCATGCAGGTCTGGTGTCACCATGCTGTCCCTGGGGTCAAGTAGGCAGCAGCCACTGTCTTGACTTCCAGGAAGCACAGAGTATGATGTGAGCTGGGTTCTATTCCCAGTACTACACAAAGCAATGACCAAAAACAAGAAAAAGGAAAAATAAGAAAATACCAAGAAATGGGGAGGTTGTAATACAGAGAAAGAGGAACTGTACAAGTTCACTGCAGGAATGTGGCCTCAGGCAGCAGCTGTGGGAAACACCCCTCAGTTCCTCAGAAGGTGCAATTGTCATTGTCATGCCAGTTATTCAGGAGGCTGAGGCAGGAGGATCTCAGAGCCTACCCTGGGCAACTTAGCATCTCTGAGAGTTTGTCTCAAAAACTTAAAAAGGGCATTGGGGATGTAGGCCTGTGGCACTGTGCCTGCTGTGGAAGCTCACATTCCTGAGTTCAATTCCTGAAACCAACAAAAATTTAAAGAAGGCTGGAGATCAGGCTCAGTGCAAAGGCCCCGGGGTCCCATCCACACACAGACACACGCACAGCGAGGAGGGGGAGAGGATGTAAATTTCATGTCACTTGAATTTTAAAAAGCAGAGACCCTTTTCCAGGCTGGACAGAAGAGGAAATGTGACAACAGCAGAAGAACCTGACAGATGCCGCACTCCTGGCCCCGCAGGCAGAAGGAGGGGCTGTGAGCTGAGGGCTGTGGGACCAGGTTCTCCCAGAGCCCCCGGAGAGGCAGCCCAGTGCAGCTGCTCAAACTGTCACCGGGGAAAGATGGGCCATCTTGCTGAGCCCGCACTAGCACCACCTCTTTTCCTGCCAAGGGGCCAGGACTTGGCAGCGACGCCCTGGACCCGGCGAGCAGCCCTGAGCCAGCAGCTGGCGGCCACTGCCCACCAGGCCCAGGACACCGTGCTGACGTGGGACCCGCCTGGCCGCAGCCACAGGGGAGTCCAGCTGACTTGTGGGCTTAGGACCACCTCGCAGTCGGGTCCTGCACGTCCCTAGAAGATTCATACCCTCCGGCACCATGAGGGCTGAAGTCGCCATGACAATGCAAAAGATAAGCTGAACTTTAGAAAATCTCACCGTCCCCAGAGACGCTGTGACTACTCCTCCCTCGTCAACTCCTCCCTCCCCGCCCTGCCACTCACCGAACGGCCATGACATTTGCAAACTGGATGCGGCAGTGCACACCTGTCATTTCAGCACTCTGGGAGACTGAGGCAGGAAGATCTCAAGTCTGAGTCCCGCTGGGCCACTGAGACATTTAGTAGGACCTTGTCTCAAAATAAAAATTCCAAAGGGCTGTGGATATAACTCAGTGTAAAGGCTTTGAGTTGGATCTGAAGTGCTGCCATAATAATAATAATAATGTGTAGTAGAGAATGCCTGTAGTTCCTGCCACGCAAGAGGCTGAAGCAGGAGGATCACAAGTTCAAGGCCAGTTTGGGCCATTTAAGAAGGCTATGCCTTAGGCCAGGGATTTAGCTCAGTGGTTGCAGCCTCTGCCTGGCAAGCACAAGGTCCAGGGTTCAATTCCTGATCCCCGGTAATCACATACAACAATGCCAGGACTGGTGACTCACGCCTGTAATCCCAGCACTCAGGAGGCAGAGGCAGGAGGATGGCTGAGTTCGGAACCAGCCTGAACTACAAAGCAAGATCCTATCTGAAAAAAAAATTTTTTTTAAATAAAGAAAAAAATCAAGACTATGCCTTAAATTAAAAAATAAAAATGATAAGTCTGGAATTTATGTTCAGTAGTACAGCATTTGTGCTTGCCTTAGAAGTACAAGGGCATGAGTTCAATCCCTGGGACTGCCAAAAATAAAAAATAAAAATAACAACAACAATAACAATAATAACTTAAATCATTGGTAAAAAGTAAATATTATTCTAATTATTATTACTTAAACAGCTTTTGTTCTTACAAAAGACAGGTTTTTTCATTAATGACTCAAGCAACAGGTAGTGGTTGAATTTTATTATTTTTATTTATTTATTTATTTATTTATTTTTCAAGAGAGGGTCTCGCTTTGTAGTTCAGGCTGTCCCTAAACTTGCTATGTACCCCAGCCTGGCCTTGAACTCACAGAAATCCTCCTGCCTCTGCCTCCCAAGTGCTGGGATGCGAGGCATGAGCCACCACACCCAGCAAAGTTTATTATTTTTAAATGTTAACGAATGCTTTTTTTCTCAATGTTTAGTGTTTAATATACTATATCATAGTAATGACTATCATCCACTTCAGCAAAAGCTATTTGGAGTCCTATGTCCTTTTTAGGTGTAAGAGAAGCTGAATATTGTGGCCCACAAACCTATAATCCCAGCTATTCAGGAGGCTGAGGCAGGAAGATTGCTAGTTCAGCCGAGCCTGGGTAATTTAGCAGTTTAGCAAGACGCTGTCTTGAAATAAGACATACGAAGGGCTCCATGTGAAGGCACCTCGGGTTTAATCCTTAATATTGAAAAAAAATGGTAAGACTGAGAGGTGCGTTAGTCAACTTGCTGCAACTGTAACAAGTGCTAGAGCCAATCAGCTTACAGAGAGGAAAGGTTTAATCCATCTGTTTCAGTGGCTCCAGTCCACAGTCAGTGGCCTGGGTACAAGGGGAGTGTGCACAGTGACACAAAGCGGGCCACCTCCCAGCCAAGGGGCAAAAGTGAGACAGGAGGGGACCGGGACCCAGATGCTCTCTCCAAGCCGCACCCCCAATGACCTCACTTCCTTCCGCTAGGCCCCGCCTCTTAAAGGACCCACCACCTCCAAACAACAGCCAGCTACAGACCTTCAAGACATTGGCTTCTGGCTGGGGGTTTAGTTCAGTGGTTCCAGTTCCTGCCTTGCATAATGCAAGGGGCTGGGTTTGATCCCCGGTAACCACATACGACAATGCCAGGCTCGCAATGGACTTGAATCCCCCTTTAGTCCCTCTACACAAACTCTCTTTTATCCTTTTCATTTTTTTAAAATGGCTGTACTTGGGGTGGAAGCCAGGGCCTTCACACTGAGCTACATCCCCAATCCTTTCTATTTTTTATTTTGAGATAAGGGTCTCACTAAGTCGCTAAATTGCTGGAACTCCGGATCCTCCTGCCTCAGCCTCCCACACTGCTAGGATGACAAGCTTCACCACCCTGCCCAGCTCCACTTGAGCATTTCAATAGGTATCCATTTCTTTTTCTCCATGGCAATAATACAGGGATCAGCGGCTCCCCCAGCAACCATGAGGTTGACCCCAATTAAAGTGGACTTTAAAAAATCAGTTTCTATTTACAAGCATCTCCCCACTCAGCAGCCCCTCCACCCCCATTACTGCTGAGCTGTGCGTGCTGCAGAGAAACAGCACGACTCTTGCTGACAAGAGTCCTGTGGGGCCCTGGTTTCTCAGGGATCTGCCTTCCTACAAGGCTGACCTCCCCCTGGTCCTGGGAAGGTCGATAGTCATACAGTCCTGTGATGTCTTCTAACCCTTTGGAACTGTTTGTCCTCAAAAGATACAGAAAAACAACTGTATCCCCGTAGACAAGGCTTCAGGGCCTCCCATAACTCCTGATTCCTGGTGCTCAGGGTTGAGATGTGAGTGGAAAGTGTCTTTGTTCTTCCCTACTCACCCCTTCAAAAACTGCGTGAAAACTAGAACCCTCGGTCCTGCTGGGTCCAACTGAGTCCAACTGAGTCACAGTTCGCCTAGCAAATCCTCCTGCTTCCCGTTGGCCTCTTGTCTGCTGGAGCTGGACAACACAGTTACTCAGGCGCACTGCAGGCCCCTGGAGTCCCGCAGAGAGTTTCTGGTTAGCCCCGGCCACTAAAGCAAAGCTACCTTGGGGTTCACCGCCACTGCGGGTCCTGAACCGACCGGGACCCCATCTTTGGGAAAAGGAAGCTCCCACCGGCGGCCAGCGCTGAGTTCCCTTCCCTTGATAGGACCGTGCTCCTTCCCAATGTCGTCAGGGTCAGGCCCGGGACAGGCGGCAGCTGGTATTTTTAGGGAGGGAACCCTTGCCGCTCCTGCTGTGGTTTCTCGGGCCAGGAATGAAGAGGAGGGGGGAGGGATGGAGGGATGGATGGCTCCCCACCCTGGGCCAGGACGAATGAGGCAAAAGGGCCCTGAGCTATTTCCAGCCGCAGGAACAGGTGGGCCCCGGCCTCGCCTGCCCGCGGCCTCCTCCCCCGGGGCGCCCCCCGGCATGCCCGCGCCTATAAAGCCACCGGGTTTTCTCAATGAACGGGACAGCCTGGCAACAGGGCCCCGCCGAGCGCCGGCCCCGCCCCCTCCGCGGATATGAAGTTCGTCGTGGGCATCGGAGGGTGAGCGTGAGGGGTGGGGGCAGAGGGGAGGTCGGAGCCGCCCAGCCCCTCAGAGACCAGAGGCCCCCCGGGTGCCGGACCCGGTGCTTCATTTTAAGATGCAAATCACTCTCCCTTGATTTTACTTGGAGTAAAAGCCAAAAATCAGAGCTGGGCAGGGTAGCCCACGCCTGTCATCCCAGTACTCTAGGAAGCTGAGGCAGGAGGATCGAGAAAGTTTGAGTCTAGCCTGAGAAACTTACTGACTTGGAAAGATCTTGTCTCAAAATAACTTAAAAGGGATGGCAGTGTAGCTCAGGGCACAGATTTTGGGTTCAAGCCCCAGGACAGTCAAAAAAGGAAAAAGAAAAAAAAATCAGTAAATGAAGGTCAAGCGTTCCCTGAGGACCTTGGGCCAGCCTCGTAGGACCCAGGGACAGACACACAGGAACCGGGGGCAGGGTCCCCAGTGAATGTGGGGCATTTGCTAACGTGCTTTAAAAAAACAAAACAGGGTCTTCTCTGGTTCATCCTCCAGTCTTGAATATTAATTCTCCTCCTTTTTTTATTTTAAAAAGGAAGGTTTTTGCCATGTAATTCAGGCTGCCCTTGAACTCACTATGCTGCCCAGGCTGGCTCAAACCCAAGACAATCGTCCTGCCTCAGCCTCCTGAGTGCTGGGGTCAAAGGCACGCATCATACACTGGCTTCTAACTTGCTTTTTTCCCTGTAATATTTCAGGGAAATTTTTCCCTTCAGCTCTCTGTAA
Source organism: Petromus typicus (assembly GCA_004026965.1). Classification (NCBI taxonomy): domain Eukaryota; kingdom Metazoa; phylum Chordata; class Mammalia; order Rodentia; family Petromuridae; genus Petromus; species Petromus typicus. The sequence goes on along the minus strand of PVIR01025519.1, from coordinate 6,670 downwards.
GGGCGTTTGCCTGTTTCCCTGTCCTACACCTGCTTTCCTTATCTCCAGGTACCTAGAAGAGAGGAAACGGGCTGAGACTGGCCTTTGTCTGGCCCTTGGTCGGTGCTAGGAGGCCAGACGAGCCGTTTTCGTAGCCGTTGGACAACCTGCTGTCCTGTGTCCCCTGGGTCTGTCCTCAAGACTTATATTTGTTTAGTGTCAAAACTAGAAAACCAAGATAGCCTGGTCACCAAAAAGTACCAGTTGCCTTTCTTCCATCTTTTCTTTCTCTGCTTTTGTTGCTGTTTCCTGGGAGTTGAACCTCTTTTATTTTTATTTTGAGGCAGGGTCTCGCTAAGTCACTAAGCTGCCCAGGCTGGGCTCCAATATGTGATCCTCCTGCCTCAGCCTCCCAGAGTGCTGGGATGAAGACAGTGTCCACCCCTCTCACCCATTTGGATTTGGTTAACTTGTTTCTGTTTGCTTTGTGTTCTTCGGTCCTGTGAGGTTGGATATGGTTTGAATTTGATTTCATTGTTCAGGGTTTGGAGAGGACTCCTAGCTTTTCTGTTGCAAATATCTCCCCTCCCCCAATGCTAACCACCGCACTGCCCTGGGCCTCTGGGCTCCCAGCCACCCACCCTGGTCCTTCTCCTGGTGCCCCACAGCCTCATGCCCGCTCTCCCTGCAGAGTGACCAACGGTGGGAAGACCACCCTGACCAACAGCCTCTGCAAGGCCCTGCCCAACTGCTGCGTGATCCACCAGGACGACTTCTACAAGGTGGCCGGGGACAGCAGGGCTGGAGAGGCTGCAGGGCAGCGGCCAGGCCCCGGCCAGCCGCACCCTCTGCAAAGTGGGCTTACCTAGATGCTTTCAAAGAGTTTTTCCTTTTGGAAACCAGAATTGAACCCTGAGCCTTTGTTCTGAGCTATCGCCCCAGCCATCTTTGCAGTCTTTATCTGGAGACAGGCACTAATCCACTAAATTGCCCAGGTTGATCTTGAACGTGAGATCCTCCTGCCTCAGCCTCCCAGAGCACCGGCATGACAGGCATGTGCCCTCATGCCGGCTTCTTATGGCTGCTTATGCAGAGTGAGAAATGGGCATCCCAAGGCCACGCGGGAGCGGGGGGCAGTGGCTGCAGGAACCCAGCTCCTCCGGGTGGCCTCCCTGGTGCCCAGTAGTCCCAGAAGAGGGTGAGGTGGGGCCAGAGAGGTGAGCACTGAGACCCCAGCTTGGGGCCCTCTTTTTCAGCCCCAAGACCAAATAGCTGTCGGGGAGGACGGCTTTAAGCAGTGGGACGGTAAGGACCACAGCTGCCCTGTCGCTTGCTGTCCCCCGTGCCCCCCGTGACCCCCAGGGCCCTCCAACACCCTCTGCCCCTGCCCACCCCAGCACTCGAGGCCCTGGACATGGAGGCCATGCTGGGCACCGTGCAGGCCTGGCTCAGCAATCCCCAGAAGTTCGCCCGCGCCCACGGGGTCAGCGTGCAGCCCAGCGTGCCCGACACCCACATCCTGCTGCTGGAAGGCTTCCTGCTCTACAGCTACAGGTGAGCGCGGCCCCGCCCTCCCCGCCACAGCGGCCATGGCTGTGTTGACACGGGGCCGAGCGGCGAGGCCACGCAGGCTCAGGGACCCTCGAACCCAGCAGCCCGGGTTGGACTCTGGGTGTGCTGTGTGACCTAGAGCGAGGCAGAGTGCGTCTCTGCGCCTGTCTGGAGTGGAGGAACCGAGCCAGGCGTGGTGGTGCTCACCTGTCATTCCAGCATGCTGGGACGCTGAGGCAGGAGAACCCCAAGTTCCAGCCCAAGTTCTAGGCCCCCTCACGACTTAGTGAGACCCTGCCTCAAAATAAAAAGATACCAAAGGCTGGGAATGGAGCTCAGTGCGGGCGCGGTGGGCTCCGCCCTCAGGACTTCCCAAGCAGTGGGGAGCCAGGTGACGACTCTCAGGACCCACCTCGCTGGGCCCCTCCCTGACCCTGGGATGAACTGGCTCGGGTCTCCGCAAAGTGCTGGGTGCTGACCGTGTCCCCCGCCAGGCCCCTGCTGGACCTGTACAGCCGGCGATACTTCCTGACCGTCCCCTACGAAGAGTGCAAGTGGCGGAGAAGGTGGGCGGCCGCTCCGGGGACACGCTGCCCGCGCGCCATGCCTGTGACCCGGCGTGACCCACCCTCAGGGCTGAGGCTGTCGGTCATTCCTGTCCATCTGTCTCCCATGGCAGCACGCGCAGCTACCAGGTCCCTGACCCTCCCGGGCTCTTTGACGGCCACGTGTGGCCCATGTACCAGAAGTATAAGCGGGAGATGGAGGCTGACGGTGTGGAAGTGGGTAAGGCCTGGCAGTCGCACCTGCACCCCAGTCCACGCCTGCCCCGTGGTGTGACAGACAGCTGAGTCAGATAGAAGTACTGTGGGCCTCGGACAGGCCCCGGTCATGCAGGGAGGTGGTGCAGAGGGCGAGGGCTGCACCCAGTGAAAGATCAAAGGCAGACGTCCTTGGGGGTAAGGGGAGCGGGAGGTCGCTGGTTCCACCGTTTTGAAATTTCCTACATAAATAGGCCATCATCTTGCTGGGGGCTGGCTGTCCTCACACCCACTAAGACTAAAACTACTAAACATAAGACTAAGGACCAGGTGAAAGCCAGGCATGGCGGCCCAGCACTCAGGAGGCTGAGGCAGGAGGTTCGCTGTGTGCTTGAGGCCGGGCTGGGCTACAAAGTAAGCTCCAGATCAGCCTGAACTACATCGATCTTATCTGAAAAGACAAAACAAAAAAAAATAAAAATAAAGACAAGACTGAGATTATTTATTGAGCAAGGTTAATGATGTCATCCACATGTCCTTGCTTTGTGGACACCTTTCCCATTGGATCGGTATTAACTAAGTGGTTACGCTTGTAATCTTATTGGTTGATGATGAGGAATTGTTCTCTAAAACTCCCTCGGGAAGGTGGGCTCTGTGACAGCCCACTTTCGAGTCCCCCGCTTCTGTCAGGAATTGTCTCTCCCAATACACTGTCCTCTTATTCCTTATCACTCATTCCTCAGTTGCAGGAAACACAAACTTGGTGTACCTGATGTCTAGCAGGTTGGGAGTTACACTTTCCCCTGTAGCCATGACAGTCTGGAAGTCCTTCTTTCAATCTCACCTGCAGTCTCTCTATTTTTTTTGGGGGGGGGGGGGACTTGCTCTGTAGCTCAGGCTGCCCTGGAACTCACAGTGACCCCCCTGCCTCAGCCTCCTGAGTCCCCCAGCCCTGGCTGTTCCCATAATCTCTCTTATGTTGGTCCCAAATGCTGCTCGATGCATGTCTGCTGCCTCTGCACCCGGAGTGCCCCTGTCCCTCCACGATGGCCCCGGGACCGCAGCTGACGTGGCCTCCCGATCACAGTGCAGCTGGACGGCACGCAGCCCCGCGACACGCTCCTCCTGCAGGTCCTGAGCGACATCCACAACTCGCTGCTCAACCACCCGTAGCGCGGCACCCGCCCACCCTGCCGGCTCGGGGACCCCGTGAGGCTCCAGCCCAGGATCAACGGTCTCGGGAAACGGTGGGCCAACCGTGTGGCCGTGTCCCCGCTGAGATGTCACCAAGGACAGCGTGTGCGGTGTGGCGGCTCTGGGGCTCTGACCCTTGGTGACCTCACTGCAGCTTATGAAATAAAATCCATCTATTTTGATAATCCTTGGTGTCTGGTGTGCTCTGTCTGAGGGGCCATGAGGACCGTCCTGTCTCTGTAGGGTTCCTGGTGGCTTCTCGGGTGGCACGTACAGTCACAGGCTGCCTTGGTTTCCCCAAATGGCAAACTTCCTGCAAGGTATCAGCCAGCAGCCAGGGTCTCAGAGCCAGGCCTGATGCTTTCCCTGCCCTGGGCCGAGCCTCGTCCTCTCTGGCCCTGTCACCGTCCTCTGAGACTAAAGGTGAAGCCTGTAGAGTAGAGTTTTCCAGAATCTTCCTTGTCCCCAAATTATCATAAAGAGCAAGTTGAGGTGGCAAATGCCTGTAACCCCAGGACTTCAGAGGCTGAGGCAGGAGGGTGCTTCTGTCCAGGAACTGAGCTCAGCCCCTCCCCCACAGAATTCACATTTGCTCAATCCCCCCCCCTCCCTCATCCTCGGGTAGCATTTTATTATCCTTGCGCATTTCACAGAATGGGAAACATTGGTGGAGCCGGGGATTTGAACCCTAGTGTCTCAGATTCTACCCGTCCCTCTGGTACTGAGGACAGAACCCTGGGCCTTTGCTCTGAGTTACATCCCCGCCTTTTCTACTTTTTATTTTGAGATAGAGTGTCACTAAATTGCCAGGGCTGGGCTAGAACCTGGGATCCCCCTGCCTCAGCCTCCCAGAGCGCCACAGGTGTGGGCCACCATATCTGGTTATTCTTTTTGCCCAGAGAACTGGAAGGTCTAGCGGACCCAGGATTGGGGTGCCTGCATGAGACACCCCTTGATCTGAGGGTGACACCTCACGGGCACCTGCAGAACTACAGCCACAGGCCCTGTCAGACCAGGAGTGCACAGGGCATAAGCCGGACGGTCCAGACACAGCAAGGGAGATCTGGGGAGCGTGTGGGTACAAAGAACAGAAGGACCCAATTACTACACAACACGGTAATTTCACTCCCAGGAACACATCCAAAAGAACTGAACCGGGTGTACAGGTGCACACCGTCACCCCAGCCCCTCGAAGCTGAGACAGGAGGGTCACAGGTTCAAGCCCCGCCTGGGAAACTTAGCAGCTTAGTGAGACTCTGTTTCAAAATCAAAACAAGAGCTGGGCCGGGGAGTTAGCTCAGTGGTTCCGGCGCCTGTCTTGCAAGTGCAAGGGCCCGGGTTCGATTCCCCGGTAACCACATAACAATACTGGGTGTGGAGACTCACCCCAGCAGCAACCAGTACCACATACCACAGTGCCCAGCGTGGTGGCTCACGCCTGTCATCCCAGCACTCGGGAGGCAGAGGCAGGAGGATTGCTGTGATGTGAGTTTGAGGCTGAGCTCAGGGCCAGCCTGAACCACAAAAGCGAGACCCTGTCTCAAAAAAAACCTTAAAAAAAAAAAAAATCAAAACAAGAGCTGATGCTGTAGCTCAGTGGCGCCACTGTCTCCAAAACTCAAGGTCCTGTTGTACTATGATAAAAGATACTTATAACTTATGAATTATTTATTTGAGGATTTTCTGTTTAATTATTGCAGGGTGTGGCTGACTTTGGGTACCTGAAACCCTAGAATCTTTAACAAAAATAAGAGCAATCGCACCCCAGGCAGCCAACTATAAGGCACATGTGTTATGTAGTCCAGGAGCTCAGAACCATCCCATATTTTACTATTTACTATTTAAAATAAATATTTTACATAAATATTCTTTTGTGGTGCTGGGGTCTGAACCCAGGGCCTCTCGCATGCTAGACAAACCTTCTCCAACCGAGGTAGGTCCCCAGCCACGGACTTTACAATTTTAAATGCCTGGGGCAAGAAAAGCAATACATAAAGAATCAGATTTTTCCACACAGGCAAGTTATATGGAATTCACATCTCACCGTCTATAAATAAAGTTTTATTGGCACACGGCCACACCCACTTGCAGCTGTGCTGAGCTATTCACAGGCACGCTGAGTCGCCGGGGCCATCGCAGGCTGTTCTCAAAGCCAGAAATATTTACCATCTGCCCCCTGCAGGAAATGTGTGTACATCCGTGTGGTGCATGCAAGGTCCAGGGGAGGGCTCCCAGGGACAGACACAGCCTTAGGGATGGTCAGGGGACATCTGAGGCCCCCATGACTCGAGGACAGGCTGGAGCTACTAGAGGAGAGGGCTGGAGGCCTTGCCAAAGGATGACCTTTGCCACAGGCACGCACAGAATCAGGTGGCTCTGTCTGTCACTGTGACCAAAATAGTCCAGGACGGGACAGGGACATGGGAGAGGTGGCTCTAGGACAGCTGGAGTGCTGCTCGACCAGTCAGGCATCTTGGGCTTTATTGTTTAAAAAAAGAAAAAACCGAATGACTGACATACACTTATAATCCCAATATCCTTGGGAGGCTGAAGCAGGAGGATCTCAAACTTGAGCAGCTCAGAGAATTTAGTGAGACTCGAAATAAAAAATATCAAGGTCAAAGGATGTAGTTCAATAGTATTGTGCCCCTGGGTACAATCCACAGTACAAGAAAAGAAAGAAGGGCAGAGGAGAGGTGGAGAGGAGGAGAGAAGCGAAGGACAGAAAAAAGAAAAGAAAGGGAAGGAAAGAAAAGGGAAAGGGAAGAATTCCCGACCTCCGTTACAGCTCGGAGGCCGCGATGCCTGGGGACTGAGCAGCACAGGACACACACCGCAGGGCCCCCTCCCAGGTCAGATCCACAGAGACGGGAAGGTGGATGGTGGGGCCGGGCTGGGGAGAGACGGGACTCAGCGCTTCCTGGGGACGGGGTCAGCCGGGGAAGTGGAGGTCCTCAAGGTGGGTGTAGGGACCGCACACGGCCATAGGATGCTCTTGATGTGGCCGAGCCAGGTGCATAGATATGAACAAGAAGGTCAATTTTCTTTCATGTATATTTTTTCAAAAATTTGTTAGCCAGGGGCCGGGGAGTTAGCTCAGTGGTTCCGGCGCCTGTCTCGCAAGCGCAAGGACCCGGGTTCGATTCCCCGGTAACCACATAACAATACTGGGTGTGGAGACTCAC
>PVIR01025518.1:6307-24902 GCA_004026965.1 Petromus typicus | reverse complement strand
TTTTTTTTTTTGTCAACTATTCATCGAGTTTCTGTCATATGCCTGGGAAACCTCAGGTACAGCTGTGGATTCAACAGTGAAGTGATTACAACATGTTCTCTGCCTTATGAAGTTCCTCTACTCAGACTTCTCTTGGTATAGCATCATTTACTCAGACTGTATACCTTCTCTGTATCTTCTTTGGAGATCAGACTTGGTGCTGTCCTCCTCTTTACATTTAAGAGAACTCTGGGTCATTCCCCACTCCTCAAACCTCCTTCTTTTGTCTTTTTGTGCTGAGACAGGGGCCAGCACAAGCATTTCCATTGTTCTTGACAAGTTAGGCTCCTACTTTTCTCACCCCATCAGCCAGTGGTGGCTGCATGATGTCCAGCAATCTGCCTGTCAGCCGTGGTCTGGCGTGAAGAGAGAAGAGCACAACTCTGCGGAGGTAGCCTGAGACCAGACCAGCAGCTGTAGCACAGTGGTCTCTTGTGCTCACCAGAGCCAGTTCCACAGCCGCTGGCAACTCTCTTGTCAGACCCGAGGAACCTCGATCCCTACCCCTTTGAACATAGATCTTATCACATCACAGAGCTCCAGAAAGAGCAGCAGACCTCACTTCCACGCAAACCACTTCTTACATTACCAGGAGAAGGGAGAATGGATGTGCGAGGATTAAGGATATGTGCTTCATTATAATCATTATAATCAAGCCTCCCAATGCCTTGTTCTCTGTCTCGTGGTGTTCTTTGGTGGAAAAAGCACTGAACTAGGAGAGCTGAGCAGGCTCTGCTACCAAATTGCTGTGGCGCATCTGTCTCCTCACCCTTCATTTGCTCAGGAGTTAGCTCTGGCTCTGTTGCCTTGGCAGCAGGAAGCCTTTCAGTTGACTTCTGCTCATGTCCCTGCCTGCAGTCTGTTCCTCCAGCCTGTCTACTGGATGGAAGGATCCATCTGCAAACCAAACTTCAGCATCTTAACTCTCTGGACTCCCCACACATCTGTCTGTGGAGCAGTGTCCCGGAGTTTTCTCTCATCCGTGGTGAAATGTGAAAAATAAGAGTAATGGGGTACATTCCATAAAGGTGACTTCATTCAAATTTAAAATTTTAAGATCCTATACTATTTCATATTAAAATACTTCCTGCTTTTATAAAGGAGAAGTTTTATGAGAAATCTAGGAGTCTTTGCCCTCTGGATAAAGTATGGGTTGTCTGCACAGCATTTGACGTCTTTCATAGTCTAGCTACAAATTACATCGCACATTTCTGCAGCTCCCGACACCCCCCGTCTCTGCACCTGCTGTCCAGGCACCCTGAATGGAGACAATGTGCCCTCTCATGTCTCCAAGCCTCCAGCACCTCGCTCCCTGTCTCTTGGATGCACTCCCCTCCCTTCTTTGCCTGTTTCTGCTCACCCTTCACTGTGCCACAGTCTTCGAGCTTGCCCTCCTCATCCCAGGCAAACCAAGTCACTTCCCTCCTCCACCCTGCAGCACAGTACAGACCGCATGTGTTGCAGTTGTTCATATCATTATCTGTCTCTTCCCACCAGCTTGCAGAGGTAGGGCTTGGGTTTCACAGCCTGGCTTAAAATGGGTCCTCGGTAAACATATGTCAAGTGAATAAATGAATGGTTTTGAGATATATCCATATCCTCACACACGTTAACTTTCATCTCTTCTGGTGAGCTGAACCGTGCATCAAGGAAAAGGAAACTGATTTCCCCTACACTATATGTTCTCTTGTGCCCTGAGTAGTACTCTGTGCACAGTATTTCTCAAATGCTCATTTCCTGCTCTCATGTGTTCTCTGTGTGGTCTGTGCTGCCTCTTTCCTCCTAGAACTCTCCGCAGTATCTGAGCTCCTGCAGGAGGGGCTGCCCCAGATAAGCAGCAGGGGTCCTGAAAGCCTTGCCTTCCTGTCTGATTGCCAGTATGTAGATGGACCTGCTCGCCAGAAACAGTACTGCATCCTGCTCCTCTTCTACCTGGCCTACATTCACGAGGACAGGTCAGTGCCTAGACAGGCAGCTGGTGGTGAGTCCTGGGACACTAATCTATGTCTAGTTCAGGTCAGTTGATGTTTTTGTCTGTATCAAACAAAACTCCATGTGCTTCAGCTTCCAAGTGCTCAGTTCAGTGAATTTTTATAGAAGCATCTTCTCTAAGCCTGGGCCTGGGCTTTGGAACACAGATATAGTGTGAATGGATTGTATTCCTGAGAGGCTTATATCTTGGAAAGGGGTTAAAACTAGCTGGAAGTCATAGTGCTGATAGAGAGTCCTAGAATGCTAGTACATATTCTTTGTTATCCTCAAGGATGTTATCTGTGCACAGAAAACAACTTTTGTGGCTAACTTTTATTTTAGGAATTACTATATAATTTATTGAACATTGAAAATCAACAAGGTAGTCTTAAGCTTTTAAGAAGATAATTTATCCAGGTGAAATTTATACAACATAAAATTAGCCACTTCAAAGGGAACAATTCAGTAGCATATAGCACAATCACAGTGTTGTGTAACAACCACAACCTCCATTTAGTTCCAGGACATTTCCGTCACTACAGAGTAAAGTGATAGCACATAGCAGTGGTTTCAGGATGAATCCTGAAGGAGGCTGAGGTGGGAGGATCACTTGAGCCTCAGAGTTTGAGACCAACCTGGGCAACAGTGAAACCCATCTCAAAGAAAAAAGCCAGCCCTCCTTATCTGTCTTGTATGTATACTACACTTCCATCTCCCAGCACAGAAAGTATCCCACACAAGACACTACTGTTTAATTACAAGTATGAGAAGAGAGAGGTAGACCGACTGCCTAAGTGGGGCCTACCTAATCCCCCACAAGTAGTACCTTTCTCTTTAACAGTGGCTGTCCAGTGGGAAGATAGCTCACCCCTCACATATGAGTGAGGCTTCTTTGGCCCCTAACAGAGTCTTGCACAAAGCATAGAACCATGTGATCTATAAGCACAGCAATGCTTCCAAAGGATGCACAGCACACTTCTTGTTCATGATATTGATGGGCATCCTGGGCCAAGGAAGTTGGCTGAAAGAGGATACTGCCAGCAGGGCAGGAAAGTCCACTGACTCTCTGGCTCTTTCTCACTCAGATTTTTCTTGGTCAACAGGTTTGTCTTGGAGGCAGAGTTATTTGTGGCTGTGCAACGCTTCCTCCTGTCTCTCCAGGACCAGGGTCAACGCCCTCCACCAACAGTCTTCAGAGCCTCCATCTATCTGCTTGCAATCTGCCAGGACAAGGACAGTGCACTGAATGAGGTAGGAATGGAATGTCTGAGGCCCTCCCAGCCCTCTACCTCATTACGTGAATGTATTGGGAGTCCGTGACAGTGTCTAGCAGAGTAGCAGAGGGAGACGCAGTAAGAAGTTAGGAGAGTAGAGAGGAGGGAAATGCTGACATCTGCGGAGTCTTGGGGGTGGAGATGATAATTTCCACTTTATAGAGGGGAAAAAAGAGACTGCATGAAGCAGTTTTTGCAAGGCCCACAGTTAACTGGTTAGACTGGGACAGCACGTAGGGGTCCATCTCAGACTATTGCCTCCTGTGCCCTTTTCTTGTCACCACCTCTGGTTTATGCAGGACTAGAGAGTGGTGAGACATTATATAACCTTCTTGCTAACGGTTTGACAAGCAAAATGAATTGTTGAATTGTTAATAAGGCTGATCTTGCATCATTTTAATGGTAGTTGTTTACAACTCGAGCTTCTTTATAAACTCCTGTGGAGCAAGGTCATTCTACTCCTTGAATGTGGGCCTTTCAGTCTCAAACCTAAGCTATTCTTACTTTTGCCTCTTTTGACTACTGTTGGGGTAAATGGGATGCCAGCAGACCTAGTTTAATTTGAACAGAAGTAGGGGTGAAGGCATGGCTTTCAACAAGACACGCCAGGATACCCACTATCCTTTTTCCTCTATTTATGTCATATTAACACCCATTGGTGATTATTGCTAGATCCACTACTTCATTAGGGATTGCAGAATAATATTGTAATTCTGTAATTCTGTCTTCATTAATTAACTGGAATATTTGTGTAAAAAGAAGCTCCCATTGGACACAGTTGTCCATGTCCGGAATCCCTCTTACTTAGGGACTGAGGCAGAAGGATGGTTCAAGGCCAGCTTGGTGAACTAAGCAAGACCCTTTCTCATAATAAAGGGTAAAGAGCTGGGGATATAGCACAGTAGTAGAGCACTTTTGGATTTGATCCCTAGAACCACACACACATACACACACTTACACACATGCACACACGCATGCACGCATGCACATGCACACACACACATGAACAGAACAGCTGGGCATGGTGGCACATACTTGTAATCCCAGCATTTGAGAGGCTAAAGTAAGATTGCTGTGAGTTAGAGGCTAGCATGTGCTATATAGTAAGTTTAATGCCAGCCTGAACAGCATAGCAAGACCTTATCTCAAAAATGCCAAATAAGGGCCGGAGAGTTAGCTCAGTGGTTCCAGCGCCTCTCTCGCAAGCGCCAGGACTTGGGTTTGATCCTCGGTAACCACATACCATACTGGGCGTGGAGACTCACGCCCACCAGCAACCAGTACCACATACCACAGTGCCGGGCGTGGTGGCTCACACCTGTAATCCCAGCACTCGGGAGGCAGAGGCAGGAGGATTGTGATGTGAGTTTGAGGCTGAGCTCAGGGCCAGCCTGAACCATAAAGCGAGACCCTGTCTCAAAAAAAAAAAAAAAAACAAAAAACAAAAAACCACCAAATAATCTAAACAAAACAAAGCAAAACTTCCTTTCAGCAATAATTCAGTTGTTCTGGAGGGTAGATAACATAGGTTAAATGCTTGATTCTGTGGAGATAAAACCCAGGCTCTTATACATATTAAAAACATACACTTTGCCTTCCACTAAACTACATCCCCATTTGAAATGTGTTCCCTTCACTTAGCTTTTCTTTAAAAATGAGTTGGTTGGGCTGGAGATTTAGCTCAGGTGGTACTGTGCCTACCTCAGAAGTACAAGGGCCAGAGTTCAATCCCAAGTACTAGAAAAATAAATGAGTTGGCTGCTTATAATTCTCAACCCAAGGATTTAAAATAGTTGATATACTTTAATTATATCTAATTATATCATTTTGAGGCTTAAGTTGTCTCATTTTTGGACAGTGATATCTTACTCAAAGAGGTGCCCACATCTTTTGGCACAACTGTACTATGTTTGATTGAGTTTTGGGTTTTCTAGGATAACAAGATCCTTCAGGCTTGTTTTATATGTTTCCTGCTTTTCCATTCTTTTTTGAACCTATTGCAATTAGGCTTTCACTCCTCTCACATCTTGGAAGAATATGCTCATCAAAGTGCCATTGATCAACACGAGTACAACCAGTACCCAATATTTAGTCATTTTGGTTAGCCTTTCACCAACATCTCTTTTCTTTGAAATGCCGTCTTTACTTGCCATTTAGAACACCATGTATGGCTCATTTTCCTGCTGCCTGTCTGATCTGGTCTCAGTGTCCTTTGTTGATTGCCTCTTGCCATCTGACCATTTAAGTGTTGTGAGGCCCCATGGTACACTTGATTTTTGTTTGTTTGGGGCATCAAACCTCAAGCTTCACACACATGAAGTAAGCACTCTGTCTCTTAATCTACAGCCCTAACCCGCCTTACCCTCTAAAAACAGTTGACATACAATCTCACTGGGTTACCCAGACTGGACTCAAACTTGTGATCCTCCTGCCTCAGCTTCCATCATAGCAGGGTACAGTCTTTGACTGAATCCTGCATCTCTTTTCTGTCTAAATGTATTGCTTTGGTAATCTCATCCAGCCCTGCTACTGGGGAGACAACCTGAGTCAAACAAGTCACTGTTGGATAGAATGATAGACTGAAAGAGTGTAAGAATGGAAGTGGAACGACTTGATGGGAACTAGAGCGATGATGTAGACAGGTGACAGGAGAAGCAATGAAAAGTGTCTACTTGAGAAATGTTTTGCAATGCGATCAGTAGCATTTCTTGGATGGATCAGATGTGAGGTGTGAGAATAAGAATAAAAAGATAGTTCCAGTGATTCTTGTCGTGCTAGGGCAAAGAATTGTTAGACTGAGATAGAAGAGGCAGGTGTGGTGATATATGCCTATAATCCTAGTACTTGAGAGGCTGAGGCAGGAAGATCACCATGAGCTCAAATGAGTTCAAAGACATAGTCTCCACCTGTCTCAAAAAAAGGAAATGGGAGGCTGGCAAGGAAAGGGCGTGCTCTGTGCCACATGAGGGTGATCCTTGGCTTCTGAGGTAACTGATAGAAGCAGGGGAAAGGGCATGATAGGAATGATAGCTTGAAGCCTGCTAATGTAGCAAGGCTGGATTTGGGGGAGCCCTCTTTACATCTACCTATAGCATGTGAAAGCTGATAAGACTAGGAAGGTAGCGTATATAGCTCATAGCTTCTCCTTTTAGACATGAATCTGTATATTTATTTGTTTGCTTTTTGAGATAGGGTCTCGCTTTGTAGTTTAGACTGGCCCCAAACTCACTATGTAGCCTAGGCTACCCTCAAACACACAGCAGTCCTCCTGCCTCTGCCTCCCAAGTGCAGGGATTACAGGTGTGAGTCACCATGCCTGGCATTGTGCTTAGGGGGTTACCAAAGATCAAACTTGGGACCTTGCACTTGCCAGGCAGATGCTGGAACCACTGAGCTAAATCCCTGGCACATGAATCTATAAGTATTATATAACATTGCTTTATAAAACTTTTATGTAAATATATGTGACAATATGCAATTTGATTTTTGCTTTGTTTTGTTTGAGATGCATCTCATTATGTAGTTCAGGCTGGTCTCAAACTCACTGTATAGCCTAGGCTGGGCTTAAATTCTCAATTTTCCTACCTCAGCCTCCTGAGTGCTTAGACTGCAGATGTGTACCTTCACGTCTTGCACAGTTTAATTTTTCTACTCAACTTTATTTTGATATAATTTCACACTTAAAGATATTGTAAGAATCATTCAGAGTTCCTGTTATCCCATTTCACCAAATTTTTTACAATTTTGCCTCATTTCATTTTCTTCCCCAAACATGAGGTGTCTAATGCATTGTTAATAGTCAAATTTTGCTTTTTGACTTATTTAATTTTTTTCCTCAGTACCAGGTCTTCAAACTTAGGACCTTGAGCATGCAAGGCAAACATGAGGCCATGAGCTCAATCCCTGGCCCATCCACTTCTTAAAATGCCATACTGGGGTCAAACCAGTGGCTTGCACATGGTAGGCAAGTCCTCTGCCACCTTCAGCCCCTAAATTTAAGTCTTAACAGTAGCATTCTCTGAGATCCTGCTAACTCAGTCATTGATCTGTGAGAACCAATGAAGAAGATGGACTGGTGTGTATTGGGATATGTGTGTGGACCTGCAACAGCTGAAGTGTATCTCTGGAGGATAGATGTTTCAGAATATTTCTAGAAACACTTGCTTTTTGATAATTTGAGTTTAGTTTTATCAGCATTTCCTAAATTCTAGGATGCTGCTCAGTAATTATTATTTTTATTTGCTCTTTTCCTCAATGCTGAGGATTGAACTCAGAGCCTTGCACCAAACTACATTCTCAGGTTTTTTATGTCTTTTAGTTTTAGACAATGTTTTATTCATTCACTATGATAAATTGCCCAGTTTGGGCTTGAATCCTCCCGTCTCAGCCTCTCAGAATGATGGGATTATAGGCATGCACCACCATACCCAACCTTATTGTTCCTTAACTTTTTTTTTGTTTTTTGTGGTACTGGGGATAGAATTCAGACTTTTCAAGGTAGGCATGGTACCACTTGAGCTAAATCCCTGGCTCTGTTCCTTAACATTTTAGCAACTCAGTCAGCATGGATTGACACTTGACATGTTCTAGGTGTCATGTAGGTCCTCATCAATGCAAGATAAACCAAGCAAGTTCCCTGACCTTAGGAAGTATAAGTTTGCCAGGATATACAAAAAACGTTTCTTGCATGCGAGTTTACCTCAGCAGTGAGTACTGCCAAAAAAAAAAGGATGGGAGATATAGTTCAGTGGGAGACCACAGTGTAGCATGCATGAAGCCCTGGGTTCAATCTCTAGGACCACCAAAAAAAGGAAGGAAGGAAGGAAAAGACTTAATAGTGTTCAGCTGGCAATCCTCCCTAAATTGACCTGTAAATTCAGTGTAATTCATATCAAGATCCCACCTGCTCTCTTTTTTTTTTTTTTTCTACAAATGGACAGATTGGTTCTAAAATTCATGTGGTAATGGAAGGGACCTAAATTATTTAAAGCAATCTTGAACAAAGTTGGAAGACTTAATATTTCTTCATAGATATTACATGCCTATAAGCCCAGCAGTCTGGAAGATTAAAGCAGGGGGATCACAGGTTTGGGCCTGGCCTGGACAACCTACCAATTTATTGAGACTCTGTTTTAGAATAAAAGAGGCTGGAAATACAGCTCAGTCCAAAGGCTCTTAGTTCAATCCCCAGTTCCAAAAAAAAGCATGTTACTGGCGTAAAAATGGACATCTGAATCAGTGAAACATAATTGAGAATTCAGAATCAACTTCATTTATTTATGGTCGATTGATTTCGGTAAGGATACCAAAACAATGCAATGGGAAAAATAATCTTTTCAGCAAAATTTCAAGGACAACTGGAAATCCATGTGCAAAGGATAAAGTTGCATTCATATCTCTTATACCAAAAATGTACTCAAAATGGAAAAAAGATCTGAATGAAAGAGCCAAAATTGTAAAACTTTTAGAATATCAGGAACTTGAATGTTGTTACACAAGTGATGGGAAGAGACAGATTTTTAAGGGTTAATAAATGATTCTGCCCCTTCCACTTAACCGTTCTGTGGGTTGCTCGATATGTCCCACCCACAAGCAGCCTTCACTCTAAAATGGGAAGTTGACAGGTACCCTGACAATTACAACACATTCAAGTAAGTATCACCACAGAGCTAGGTTTCCCATCCTCAGTGCTACTAACATTATGCACTGGATTTTTTTTTTCCTGAGCAAGTTTTCCTGTGCATTGTAAGGTGTTGTATGTAGCATCCTCTCTTGAACCTAGATGCCAATAGCATTCCAGGCTTTACCCAATGTCCCATGGAGAGCACAGTCACCCTAGTTGAGAACTCATTATAAGGTGAGCACTGTGAGTTTTCCCACAGGTGTACCTTGGGATGAGCCAGGGAAGGCATCCTGGAGCACTGAGATGCCAACACATTTTTCCAAGTCATGAACAGGCTACTTTGGAGTCTGAGGCCCTCTGCAAAATTATAGTTAGTTCCTTTCTTTGTTTTGCTCTAGGCTGTGGTCAATGCAATCAGAAAATTCCTGGAGGAGATCTCAGACCTGCACCTGGTCTACACCCACCACCCTCTCCTGCTCAGGTTCTTCCTGTTGTGTCCAGAACTGATGAGCAGATTTGGGCATCGTGTCCTGGAACTTTCGTTCTCATGGGAACATAGCAGCTATGAAGAACTGGATGATGTCCTTTCTGCTGGGCAGTTCAACCTTCCTGCCAGCTTAGCAGCCTTGTTCCAGATACTCAGAAGCAGCCCCAGTGTCCTGCTCATTTTGCTGGTAGGTGATCATTTATTCCTGCATTCAGAGATGGCAGGCATTCTGCCTCTGACAGTCAGTTTACTGAGGTCAGTAGACTTCCACACCTGCTTCTGCCAACCTCTGGAATTACTGCTGTCTCTATGAGAGTGGAAGGGTTTTCATGCTTATAAAATGCCTGGTTTCTGTAAAATCATATGTTTACTAAGTCAGATAGGGTCTGCACACTGAGAAATATGTTCCTGTCTACTCTCCATGGAACATAACTACAAAATATGGGTCTTAATCATCATTCCCTTTCACCTCTCTGTCCTTTCAATCAGATACTGGTAGGAAAGGTTAATGTCAAAGGAGATCCTAGGGCATGTATTTGGAGATGTCTGATTTCACGGCAGTCTCTTTTTCCATGGCTCTAGTATACGTGTAATATATTCCTTCAAGCATACCTACAGTTGTTGCAAACCTTAGTACTTCTTTATCATATAAAATACTATAATTCTCACAAGGTATATCAGTTAAGTAAGGTAGACTGCCTGTTGTTTGCCACTTCTAACGCCCTACCTTTATCTCCACCCTTTTTTCTTCCACTTAAGAATGCACATTGGAAAACAAACAGTGAGAGTGACATTATTATTATAGGTAACTGTTGATACCTGTGTATATATTTTTATTGAAATATATTTTACATATCACAAAGTACATCTATTTTGACTGAACAATGATTTTTAGTAAGTTAAACTATACATGCAACCGTTATCATCATCACTCTCAGCATCTCAGAACATTGTTGTCACCTTCATATACCCAACTTACCCCATCGTCTTCAGTGCTCTGGTCTTTCCATTTTTCCCCTATACAGCGCAGGTTCCTGATAGTATCCCTCATTACTTTCAAATTCTTCCTTTAAGGAGGAAAACAGGAAAAGGAGTGAGTTAAAAGTAGAATAGTGGGACCCAGGATTTAGCTCAGTGGTTCCAGTGATTGCCCGGCAAGCTCAAGGTCCTCAGTTTGAGTCCTGTTAATCACATAGCACAGTTCTGGGTGTGGTGGCTCACACCTGTAATCCCAGCACTTGGGAAGCAGAGGCAGTAGGATTGCTGAGTTCGAGGCTTGCCTGAGCTACATAGCAAGTTCCGGGCCAGCCTGAAGTACAAAGTGAGACCCTGTCTCAAAGTAAAAAATAAAAGTAGAGTATTAAAATGGAGAGGATGAGAGCAAAATGGGACACCAAGGAGAGTAGCAGTGGACATAGCTAAGATATTGCATATATTAGTCAGTTTCCCATTGGTGGAACAAAATTCTCAACACTCACAACTTGAGGAGGATAAATGTCATTTGGCTCATGGTTTTGGGGGATTCAGTTCTTAGGAAGCTGACTGCAAGGTAGAAACGGCATGATGGAAAGGCATGACAGAAGAAAGCTGCTTATCACATGTAGCCAGAAAGCAGAGAAAAGAAGGAGGAACTTGGGACAAGAATACACCCTTCTAGGGTACATCCCAGCGATCAACATCCAGCTAGGCCTCACCTCTTAGCAACCCATTCAGCTGTGACCTCATCAATAGACTGATTCTCTGATGTGTACAGCACCCCCATGATCCAGTCTTTTTTATTTTTAGTTTTTTGAGACAGAGTCTCTCTTTATAGTTCAGGCAGTCCTGAACTCATCTTGTAACCCAGCCTAGCCTCAAATTCAGCAATCCTCCTGCCTCTGCCTCCGGAGTCCTGGGATTATGGGTGTGAGCCATCACACCCAGCATTGTGGTATGTAGTGCTGATTGCTGATGCGTGTGAATCACTATACCTGGTAGTGTTGTATGTAGTTAACAAATCGAACTCAAGACCTTGCGCTTGCTAGGCAGGCACAAGAACCACTGAGCTAATTCTGGTCCAATACAGTCATCTTTCTGAAGCCTCACCTTTGAATAACACATGAGACTTGTGAGGAACACTTTACATCTAAACCATAATATTCTGCCCCCATCACCAAAAGACTTATGCCTATGTCATCAGATACAATGTTGTCTATCAAGAGTTGTTGAAGTCTTAACATTTGTAGCATGCTGTAAAGGCTAATCCTAAAGTCTTCTCTGAGGATCAAGGCAAACTCTTGGCTATGAGTCCTTATAAAAATAAAAAGGAAAGCTAAAGGGCCAGGGATTTAGCTCAGTGGTTCTGCTGTCTGCCTGGCAAACGCAAGGTTCCGAGTTGAATACCTGGTAACGACATATGCCACAATACAAGGCATAGTGGCTCATGCCTGTAATCCCAGCACTCACAAGGCAGAGGCAGGAGGATTGCTGTGAGTTCAAGGCTGGTCTGGGCTACATAGTGAGTTCAGAGCCACTCTGAACTGCAAAGCAAGACCTTGTCTCAAAAAGGAAAAAAAGAAAGCTAAACAGTTCCACCATGCAATGGCACAGGGTAAACATTTCCATTCCAAAAGAGAAGGGTAAGGGAAAAGAAAAGACTGGAACAAAAAACAAGGAATGGGACCAAAGCAAGACCTAGCCTGTATGATGAGAACTCAGATCTTTCCCCTACCTTGACCGTTTTCCTTAACTTGGACAATTAAAACCAATGTCTTCTTTGTAGTTCTGTCTAAAATGGAGCTCAGGGCCAGGGATTTACCTCGGTGGTTCTGATGCTTGCTTTACAAGCAGAAGGTCCTGAGTTTGATCCTTGGTACTGCAAAAATAAATAAATAAAATAAAATGGAGCTTACTGTGCTGGGGATATAGTTCAGTAGCAGAGAACAAAGGCCTTGAAGGGTTTAATCTCTGGCACCAAAATTAATTAATTAATTAAATTAAAAAGTAAAAATAAAATACTTTTCATTGTCTCCTCTCCCAAGCTTTCTTTCTCAGCATGGGTCTTGCTGAGTCTTACTATCCTTGGCAGAAGGCTACCCTAGGTAGGTCACCATCTTCAAAGGAAATAGCACTTGAAGCAAGCCAGCTGGGCATTGTGGTGCATACCTCAATCCTAGTACTTGGGGCTGGGGCAGGAGGATCATCGTGAGTTCAAGGTCAGCCTGAGTTATATAGTATGTTCAAGGCAGCCTGAACTACATTTCTGAGACCCTGTCTGGAAAAAATTTCAAAACAAAAACACAGCAAAACTAGGTAAATAAGAAGCAAGCCAAAGAGAGAGTGAACTCGAGAGACCAAATCCCTGGAGAGTTCATGTTCCTGAGAAGCTGCAATGGGTGCCCTATGTTTGTCCTGCAGGTGATGCAAGCTTTGTCCTTGAATGTGTTCCATCCTCTTCATCTTCCCTTCCTGGAGGAGATGGGGTTGAGGTGGAGAAGGGCTGCTTCCCCTGCCTTAGAACTCAAAAGGAGGTTGCTGCCTTCAGGACTGGATGTTGTTTAGAAGTCTAGAAGGTGGAGGTTTCTCTGAGCTTCTGTTTCCTCACATCTAATAGAGATAACAGGAAGATGGGAGAGGTGATATGTAGTAGGTCTGCTCATGGTATGCTGCACAGTACACAGAAGGCTGAGCCAGATAAAGAATGTTCATGTCAGAGAGGCTAATGGACTTGCCTGTGCTTATAAAGCTAACAGGATCGTGGCCATGACTAGAATCAAAGCTAGTGAGTTTTCACTAAATCAGATGCAAAATGTATCAGTGGGAGAAAAGAACAGTGAGGAACAACTTTGTTGTCCAAATATATAATTCTTACCATTTCTCCACAGCCTCTAGCCACAGGAGGGGAAATGAGTCTAAAAATATATGTTGGTAACAATTTCTGTTTTTTATCTGGGTAATTAACAGCTGAAAACAAAGCTCTTAATTGCTGCTCTTATCAATGGGTGGTCTTTCATGTAGGTTGTTTAGATGTGAAAAACAATGATGTCACAGAAGCTCTTTTTGTTCTTTGCTTAGCCATACCACCCTGGTAGATCTGGTGCTGAGAGAGAGTTCTGGATAGCTGCAAGTGCATGGAGGGTCAGGGTTCTGCGGAGCCTCCTGGTGCATGGTGGGTGCACATCCCAGGACTCACTGTGGCCACCGAGTGACTGTAGGATTCATTAACTCAGTTGGCTGAATGACCAGCTCTGTGGCAGTGTCACATGCTTGAGCCTGGGAAGGAGAGGGGCCAGGAAACTGGTTTGACCCTGAGCCGTATGACCTTGAACAAAACACTCCCTCGGTCTTCAGCCTCAGACTCTGAGAGTTAGGTGAGAGGATCCAGAATTTTTGCTAACCCTTCAATTTTGTGATCTCTCAGCGTGATCTTTCTTTCAGAGACGTTTTCAGAGTCACTACAAGATAACAAAGATGAAGAGATCTCATCCTATCCCTTCACTAACTCACAGTGTAGTGGAATTTACAATTCTTCTATTCTCTTGAGAAACACTAATTAATCTGCCTCAGTTTCCTCATTTGAAAAATTAGGGTGAAAGTCATTGTGAAGATACAAAACTAAATAAATAAATGTACAGCTCCTAATAAGCTGAATAGTACTGACATCATTAGGCCCCAAGTGTGTTTGCTATTTACATTGTTATTTCTATAGCAACTGTGGAGGTTTGTGAAGACCCAAGCTCAGAAAGCCCCGCACTTCATCTTTCCCTATCCACCCAGTAGTCAACACATCAGGATTTGTCTGGCCCAGTTTCCCTCAAGCCATGTCTCTCCGTGTCAGGAAGTGTCCTCTCAGGAGGGAGGGTCTGTGTGACCTTGGATTCATAGCACCCAGTCATAACTTGCCAAACACATTAGCTTGTCCAAAGGAATTGGCTTGTTTGAGCTGGTAGGTGCCAGGAGCTATCTTGCAGGACAGCCACTGGTGCAGTTTGACTGGCTTTGCCTTCAACACACATTCATTAAAATTACTCTGAAAGCAAGACAAAAACCAACGTCCTTTTCATCATCTGAACCGAAGGCCTTTCCAGCTTGGGGCAGGAATAGGAATGGGCCTGACCTGGTCCTCATTTTCTTTCCTACATCCTGAATCTGCCTGAATCGAGCCTTCCCTGGCCTGTTTCATCCCCATCCTCTCTCCTTCTCTCTTCCCCTAAACACAGTCTGGTTCCCTATCCTGAAAATAACCTCTTCCTGACTCTAATACTTCTATTTGTAAGAGGGAGGCATACTAAAAAGCAGAAAGTCATGCTTGAAGTCAGGAGACATACATTCACTTCCTCTTTGTTTTGTTTTTTGTTGTTGTTTTTTTTTAAGGTTTTTTGAGACAGGGTCTCGCTTTGTGGTTCAGGCTGGCCCTGAGCTCAGCCTCCAACTCACCTCACAGCAGTCCTCCTGCCTCTGCCTCCCGAGTGCTGGGATTACAGGCATGAGCCACCTCGCCCGGCACTGTGGTGTGTGGTGCTAATTGCTGCTGGGTGTGAGTCCCCCCACGCTTGCAAGACAGACGCTGGAACCACTGAGCTAAATCCCCGGCCCCCATTCACTTCCTCTTAATGCTACTTACTGCTGTCTATAATCTTGCACAAATTATGTCATATCCCTCAACCTCCATTTGCTCCTGTGTAGAAATGGACTCTCTGGGAAGGATCTGTTCTTCAGGATGATATGAGGGGTCAGTGTTTCCAGAAGAGCCTTTGATACAAGACCGGGGCCAAGTTAGGAGCTTATCCAGTGTCTACGACATCATTCACCTGGACACTCTCCCTTCCTCTGTCTTCTTCCCTGCCTGAAGTCCCTGGCTATGATGCCCACTGAGCTCTGGATGTCTTCTCTCCTGCTCAGGACCTTGTCTGTTCCAGCCCAGTGGATGTAGCCCGCAAGGTACTGGTCATCCTGAGGACCTTCTTGAGGAATGAGGATATCCAGGTGGGTGGTCTTATCCGAGGCCACTTCCTGCTCATCCTGCAGCACCTACTTATAGAGCAGGGGACTTCGCCGCCAGGTTAGTCTACAGTTGCCTTGGGCATATTTTGACCTGAAGGCCAGTCAAGAATATGCAGCTCTGTCCTGCGGAGGAATGCTTTCAAGAAGGAATCAGCATTTTTGCTGAAAAAGAAAAGCTAGGCCAGTGTGGCACAGCATGTTTGGTTGTGTCTGTGTGTTGAACATGAGTGGGGGTGTGATGTATGTGTGCATGTCCCCACCCTACACAGCGTGCGCTCAGAGCTCCTTGTCACAAGAATGGCAGCCCCCAGAGGGAAGAAGAAAGTGGGAAGTCTGGAGCAGGCTGGGGGCCCAGCAGGGCTCTGGGAGGAGGCTGGATCTGTGATGTGTTAGGCGTTCCCAGTGAGATCCAATAGGATGGTTTCCAAATCTGGAGTGAGACCCCTGCAGTCAAGGAAGCTTACTATTTGGAAAAGTATTAAAGGGATAAAAATTGAGATTGGTTTGTCTTTTCCTGTTTTTAGAGAGGCTGAAATCTTAAAATTAGGTTTCTGAGCAACCAAGAGAAAGTGGGAGGTATCAGAGGTTCATTTGGTCCAGTCCTGACTAAGCCTTGGGATTTGGGGACATCTGAAAGGCATCGGGAGGCACTGAGTCTTCTCCTTTTCAGGGAGAAGTAAGACAGAGCTCACTGTAATCTGGTCTAAGAACCCTAAGATTTAGTGGGAACATAGAGGAAAGGCCATGGGCGTTGGATTCAAATTCGATTCAAGTCTGGGCCCAATATCTTGGTCTGTTCCAGGTATTACAACAGAATGCCACAACATTTCTGTTGGTTTATAAACAACAGAAATTTATTTCTCGGAGTTCTTAAAGCTGGTTAATCAAAAATCAAGGTGCCAGCAGATCCTGTGTCTGTTGAGGGTTCCCCCCTTGGATCATGGATGTCTTTTTGCTATGGCTTTATGTGGCAGGAGGGATGAGGGAAGGAGCTATTGGGAGTCTACGTTATAAGGGCACTAATTCCATCTAAAGAGCATTCATCTCTGTTAATATTTCAGTATGAACTTCGGAGATCACAAACATTCAAACCATAGCACCCAGTCCTTTACTTATGTTGGGGAGGGTTGTCTAATATCTGGGCACTCTGAGCTCAGGCTCCCTGACCAGCCCTTTCTGTTCTTCAAAGCCTTAGGGAACCTGCCGCTACTCCTGAACCTCCTCACCTTGGTGCATCTGAGGAACAAGTCAGAGCAACAACTGGACAGCATGGCCACGAAGCTCCTTCACCAAGGTGCCTTTGTGGCTTGGGATGGTGCCTGATGGCCCAGGACTGTATGTGCACTGGGCCCACTCACAAGTGTGAAGGGCCTGGGTCTCGGCTTAGTCATTGTTTGAGGTGGGGCAGTCACCTTGTCTGTACCAAACCTAGGCCTCTCTTAGGTAAGATAATATTACCAGTTACAGGGTTAAGGTGGGAATACCTAATGCCACACAGTGCTTGCCACACAGTAGGCCTTCACTGTGTCGATTCATGTTTTGTGGCACTAGGTCAGCTCCCTGCCTTATCCTACAACTCATAAGCCAGTTGGCAGCTGTGATGATCCAGTTCACAGTTGTCTAGGCAACTGTCTGGACCCCAAACCTCAGTGGGACCTTTCTCCGATCATGAGTGTAATCACTATTTCACATGCAGCTCCCAGTGGAAGGATTGTTGATGGAATGAGTAGGGAAAATGACACTCAGTGTCTGTAGAGCCAGGTCCTCTCACACAGGTGAGGAGGGGATGCTTTCACTGCTCAGAGCCCAGTCTTTCTGAAAAGATCAGTGTCAGGCTTAGAAAGGGCCTCCGGGGATAGCTGCAGCCTCTGCCTGGTGCTGGTTATCGCTGCCTGTGTGACAGATCGGGGTTGACGTCGAGTTGATTTATATGTGACAGCATCACCCTTCAAAAGGGCTTCTGACAAGGAGAAGTAACAGGCTGAAACCAACATGTGAAATGCAGTGGACACTTACATGTATTCTTTGAGTACTTCTGTTCGAGAGCACTGGGAGGGGAGGACTGCAGTTTGTTGTGGTTCACAGTTCAGGAGTGAGATGCTAGAGTGGGGAGACCACAGCCAGTGGGGTGTGATGTGGCTGCTAAACAGTGAATGGACTTAAGTAGGTTTCACAGTGGGATGGGAGTAGGGAGATCAGGAACAGTATCTCCCAGAAGGGAACTGTCCTACAGATGACTACTCTTCAGTGTTGTAACTGCTCTGTTGAGGACAGGGGAGTTGAGAAAAGGCTGCTCATCTTGGCTTGGAGGCGATGAGAGGCTTCATGGGGAAGTGAACTTGGAGCTGAATCTCAGTTGCTGAACAGGAGAGCCAGCTAGAAGGAGGTGATAAGTGGGGGAGGGGATGGAGAGTGCAGAGAACTGCACGCGATCATCACACGGTTTCCTGGGGAGGGCAGGGACTGATCCATTGGTAGGAGAACTGGGAGGTGAGGCTAAGATGGTTGTAGGGAGCAAGGACTCCTGCTAAGGCAGCAGGCTGGCTCCAGTGAGCTCTGTAGACCTTATATCCTATAGTCTGATGCGTCCATATGTTTAGAGGATGCCCTTAGGTCGGTTCATCCCATACAGCATGTGCTGGCTAATGTGCAGGTGTGGGCAGCTTCCCCAGTGTTTGTCTAGATGGAGGATGTTATGGCTTGTATCTAGATGCCCCCCACCAAAGCCTCATGTAATCAGAGGTGGAACTTTTTCAGAGGTAGCTGGATCTAGAGTGTATGATTAATTCGTGGTAAAATGTAGGATTATGGGTGTGAGTACAGTGCAATTGGATACAATATAAGGAACAAAAAGAGGTTTGCTGCTAGATACTGCAGTTTGTCATTTGCTTACTTTGCCACCTTCTGCTTGCCATAAATTGGTTCTCCTCTGCGATGCATGTCTGCCATGCCATTCTGCTCTGGAACCAGCCAATTATGGACTGAAACCTCTACAAACTGAGCTAAATAAACTTCTCCTCTTTTTTTTTTTTTTTTAAGGTTTTTTGAGACAGGGTCTCACTTTGTGGTTCAGGCTGGCCCTGAGCTCAGCCTCAAACTCACATCACAGCAATCCTCCTGCCTCTGCCTCCCGAGTGCTGGGATTACAGGCGTGAGCCACCACGCCCGGCACTGGTATGTGGTATTGGTTGCCGCTGGGGTGAGTCTCCACACCCAGTA
>PVIR01025517.1:0-16171 GCA_004026965.1 Petromus typicus | reverse complement strand
CTGTGAGTTGGAGGCTGAGCTCAGGGCCAGCCTGAACCACAAAAGTGAGACCCTGTCTCAAAAAACCTAAAAAAAATAAATAAATAAAAATAAATAAATAAAATCCTGACTTATGTTATTCTCCAAAAAATAGAGAATAAAGAAATCTGTAGTCCTTAAAGTATCTGAAAAAAAAAAAAAAAAAAAGGAACAAGAAAAGCCACTGTGAGAGAAATTTCCAGGGCACTTCAATTCTCTTCAGAAACACAGTTGCCTTTCTGCCACCTTTCTCATTCTCTACTTATAGTGACTTCATAGAAGAACAGGGGAGCTAGCTATTTTACAAAACCACAGGACTCCACTGTGGGAGGGAAACAGGGCCAACAGATAGGTTCAAGGGCTGAGTATTTCCTAAGGCATCTTGCTAAGCCTGTAGTGGGTCTCCTTAGGAAAGGCTACTTTCCCTTACACAGTAGGCACAACAAGTTCTGTCTGAGGATTGTTGTTTGGGATTTTAAAAAAAGGACAAGCTATTTCTTCTTATGCTTGGCCAGCAGACAAGTTTTTATAATAACAACCCTGTCTTCCGTAACTTCCTAGGACTCCCCAGTTCCAGCTCTTCCAACCACTCCCTCCGGGACAGTTTTCAGACCTCTCTATACCAACTGGGCCACATTCCTCTAAAATGAAGCATGCGGAGTCCAGATATGAATCTCTGATAGGATCACAAAAGGACCATTATGTCCAGACAGCGTATGTTAACTTGCATTCAATCTATTAACCATGGTTACGTTCACTGTCCACTGGAGGCTATGCTGCAAGTTTGGCTTCTGCTGAACTACAAATGTCTTAAGTTTTAATCAAAGACAATTATCCTCATTTTTAGTCATTTCACATGTAAAATCATACTGAGACATATATCCCTGTGAATTTAATATTACCAGCTTCGGTTTGTCATGCCACCTTGGCCAAATCATTTTGAGTTTTAACTATCATCAATTGTCTCTCCCAGCTTTGCTTTAACCAGAATTCCCAGTCAATCACTGGAAAAAAAGGCTGAATAAGCACCCTGTGGCAAGTGCATTTAAATTCCACACCATTTTTAAATGTACACCTTTTTTTTTTTTTTTTTCAGTACTGGGGATCAAACTCAGGTCCTTGTCCTTCCAAGGTAGGCACAGTACCATTTGAGCTAAATCCCAGCCCCTAATGTACCCTTTTCTTACCAAAGATAATACAAATTTTCTGAAAGCAATTCTTTTAAATTAAACAAACAGCTTCACTAGGATAAGAATCTGGCAAGAGGCAACATGGAAGGAAAGAATTAATGGTTAAAATGATTTTGTTGATATAAATATGGTCACTACTGCTATGGCACTGCAGCCCCTCTGTCGGCCTGTGAGCCAAGTCTCCCCAACAGCTGAGCACTGCATAGTCAGGCTTAACCGCAGTGTTGGTGCTTTGCAATAAATGAGTTTTAGGTTGCAATTTGAGCACCCAGCCTCTGAAAGATTCGCCATCACTGCCCTACGGTTTCCTTCATTACACCAACCCGTGCATTATCTCTAAGACTTAATAGGAATGTTATTGGAACTGCCAGTTTTAAGCTGTTAACCACAAGGTACATCTATAACCAAAGTTAACTAGGTGGGAACTGGTGAGTAGCCTTTGGTATCAAATGTTGCTACAACACTGGAATTCCTATAAAATGTCTTTACCTGACCTGTTAAGTTCTGTGAAGCAGCAAATTTACTCAGGACATTTAGCATGATTTTCCAATAAACTACTTCTTCATACTTCACAATTTTTAAAATAACATGCGGCATTATAGTTGTAAACTAAACTACAAGGCATTCGAGTTATTCAACTTGGAAAGCTGATTGGAGGGGAAAAAAAGAATACCCAAGAGCCACGTGATTACTCAGGCTGGACAACTCCCTTCTGTTCTCAAAAACATCCTGAGATGTGGGGAATTACCAAATCAGAGATGTGAATAACACTCCCTGGAGTTAGACATGATGAGTCAAGGAAGTACAAGGCCCCGGGTAATCAAGGAGCTTGCTCAGTGGCCTGCTCTTACCACTGCAGAAGAAACTCAGAGCAGCTGCTTTCTGTACAATCTCAAGGTCACCATTTCCCTGAAGAGGGTCAGCCACCTAAATGCCAGGCTGCTTTCCTCCTGACGCACAGGAACTCTTCCAGTTTGTGTCATATTATATTAGCTCCATCCCGAGAAAGCAGGACTGGGTTGGAAACCCTGGCTTCTGCAGGCAACTTCATACTTGTACAGGTTATTTAGCCAGGCACCAGTAGCCTTCAACCTTGAGGCAATTAGGACAGCAGCTCAAGCTACAGCAGACCTAACTCAGTAGAGTACAAAGCAGCGTTCAAACAAGGTGCAAATGAGGAGGCTGACAAATGACAGAAGAAGCTCTGGTGAGGACCCATGTAAGAGACCAGCCTTGTACTTCGTATCACAGTAACTCTTCCCAGTAGCATGACACCGACACTTTGCTTCTGAGCTCCTCTATATTTTTAATCAACTGCTGCATCCACCCAGGCATCGACTAGGGTCTTCTGCCAGTAAGGGAAACTCAACAGAGTTACCAGGTAAGTGGCAAAGATACTCTGCTTGGCCCAACTTTAGTCAGGGCCCTCTCCTAAGCCCATCTGTGCACTTCCCTATAAAATACAGTTTTGGCAAAAAAGCTGGCTAATTCAGGTCAGCAAGAATCCCACATTTTTTATATCCTGACCTCCTTTACTTGTGATCAGGTGGCTCCCTCATCATCCAGCATCCCCCAAGGAATGCATGATTATCCTAGGTTGATTTTAGCAAAATCATGTTAGGCCAATTACCAGAATCCCCCTAACCTTGGCCCTCAACTCTCAATCCTCCTAACACTTACTATCTATCCGCTGACCCTCACCTATACCCCGGCTACCAATTCCCATTTGCCCAGGCCACATCAGTTCTGAATCTGCTGACCTCACTGCAAGATTCTGCTGCCCTGGTCCCTGCACCAGTCATGATGGTTGTGAAGCATCACTAAGCAACTTTTTCTTGAATGTATATTTAAGAATTTTTGAACATTTTAAGTTTAATCAAACAGCCTTCAACTGGAGGAAAAGAAAACCTTTTCCCCCTGTGAAATACAGACCTGGAATCACAACTAGAAGGTACACTGAAAGCAATGTGTGTATATATTTCCTCTCCCATCAGCCCTGGCTTTGGTCACTGCAGCTATAACTCTTTGAAGGTGACACAACTGTTGTTCTTAGCTCCAGCATCCTTCTGATCACCTCGTACTTCACAACAGCAACCTGACTGCAGTTCTTAACAGCTGGGCCAGCGAGTGGCTCTGGGGTGGACTGTCTGCGATTAACGCAGCAAAGAGGTATGCTGAGCCTCAAACCTACGACAGCTCCATCTTCATCATTAATATTAGGTTTCTCTGTTCAAAAACTGTGGAGAAGAGCTGACCACACTACTTCCTCTTTGAAACACAATTTATCGAAAAGCAGAATTTAAAATACAGCCTCCATCTCAATTCACTGACATCAGAATTCAAAGACCACCAACTTCAACATCTGATGTTAGGAGATTAGAAATGTTTGAAACAAAAGCATTTTAAAGTCTGAAAAGTCTGAGAATATTTAATGTCCTGCCCTTCACTTTAAAAGATGAGGAAACAGTCAGATGTTCCTGAGGAGGCAGACACATACCTGGAACACGATCTGTAACTCAGACTGATTCAGTGTTCCATGAGTTCACCCGATATCTTTTACTCTCTATTTATGGGCCAAAGTAATTTTTATTTTCAAATTTAAATTAGTAAAAACTGAAAATGTTTACTATGTATATTTTAAAACATGCATTTGCCTTTTTTTAGACAGGGTCATGCTGTGCAGTTCAGGCTGCCCTTGAACTCACAGGGTGACCTTGAACTCCTGGCAATCCTCCTGCCTCAGCCTCCCAGGCATTGGCCATCAGGCCTAGCATAATCTGCATTTGAAACTATTCTGCTTCATTTTCAAGGTGGCAATGTTTAATAGAGTGTGTGTGTGTGTGTATGTGTGTGTGTGTGCCTGTGTGTGTGTCCATGTACTATACTGTGGTTTGAATCTGCTTCATTTCCAGGTGGCAATGTTTTTTGGTGGGCGGTGGGTTGGTGGGGTGCGTGCGTGTGTGTGTACACTATACTGTTGTTTGAATCAAAGCCCTTGTACATGCTAGGCAGAAACTCCACCACTGAGTTACACCCCCGGCCCGACGAGGGAAGATGGCAAGGAGTGTGATGCACAATTTTAACATTCTTTAGCAACACATTAATCAGAGATAAAAAATCATTACCCTCATTTAAGATATGAAAAGCCTGGCCATTCACCTGCAGGTAACCTAAATTATAAAGTAGCACAAAATAAATTTTCTTTTTGGATACTCAAGAACTTCTATACTGCCATTCCCCCAGGCTCTCCAACAACTATCTTATTTATAATGTTCATTTTAAACCACTTTTCTTGTTCTTAAGAAACAGAAATGATTCAAATTACAAATAAAGACAGACTCCTCTAGCTAATGCCAGGTTTAGACACATGAGACTAGTGGAGGTCTATAATGTAGAACAACTAGAATTGTCTTTAGCTGCACAGTGACTAGAAAGAGACTAACACTCCCCCTCAGTTTAGAAGCCACCTCATTTGCAAGCCCTTCCTGTCCCCACAGGGTAGGGTTAGATGCTCCTAGAGAACCTGACCACTCTTCTGTCAGATCACACCCTTCTGGAACCAGATCAGGTTTGTCATGATTAGTAATAAATGTGTATCATATGGAACTGACTTTGAGTAACTCTAGCTTTCCAACCTTGGGAAAGTACGTATTCATTCTCATTTGAACATAGGGACAAGGGGGTCTACTTGTTTCCTTGTCTGTAAACAAAAAGAGTGATTTCCACTTCAGTGGTTATAATGATTAAAAATGTGCTCAGAACTACAGCACGTGAAAAATATTCTTTTTTTATATAACCAATAAACACCAACTATCATTAGTATTGCCACCCTCTCTATTTGTGTTTGTTTTATCTTCACTAGTTAGTCCTCATGTGTGATGTGGGAAAAAAATCCCAGAAGCTTTGAAATTAGGCATGGGACAGAATTCAGGCTCTGCTATTTAACATATTAATGAAAAAGATGTTTTCACTGTTTAACATCTTATATACTAGTATCTTAAAATTAGTGGTATTTATAGAGTTAGTACCACAGGATACTGTGTTAGTTTTCCATAGCTGTTAGGCCACATTTGAAATAATCTACTTAACATGAGGAGAGATGTATTAGCTCAGCTTCAGAGGTTAGTCTGTGGCTGGCAGGGCACCCTACCTCAAACCTGGGGAGGGAGCATATGGAAGACCAAGCTGCTCACCAGGAAGCAAAGCAAGAGAACTTGGGCCGGGGACTTAGCTCAGTGGTTCCAGTGTCTGCCTCACAAGCACAAGGTCCTAAGTTTGATCCCTGGCACCACATACCACATGCCCAAAGCTTTTTCCCCATTAGTAAATAAATAAATCGATCCATCACTGAGGTCAGAACCTTTACGATCCATTTCTGAATACTGCTGGTTTGGAACCAAGACTTTAATACAATAGTTTTTGGGGGACAACTAAGATCCAAACCACAACAGGTATTATTATCTGCCTGATCTTGGGTAAAACCCTTAATCTGTACAATGAGTAATGTTATCTCTTTTAAGAGCTGTGGTCTAGCACTAATCTGTAACTCCACAAACTCTTAACACACAACTTGTGGAGCAAACACAAATGACATAACCAGATAAATGCCTAGCAGTGTTGAATTTTGCATGCTTATAGGTCCAAGTTTATATTTAGGAGATGCTTGGGAGATGAGTAAGTATTTCTATGTATTTTAGAAAACGGCCCATTATCCCATGTAAATTCTGAGCTAATATGTGTAACATGCAAACATCAGAGCTAGGGCAGCCTTTTTATATGATTAGGGTCTGTAAGTAAGAAATTCTCCATAGCGCAGTATCTGGGCACCCAGAGGATATGCAGCTGCTTTAAACACCACGCTCACATCCTAGATTTCTGCTGAGCTTCTGTGGGGCCATGCGCAGTCTACCATGCCACTGAACCTGAGTTCAGTTCAAAGTTTGTATGGGAGGCCTGAGATCATAGGAAGGTAGTTTTAACAGATTCAGTTATGACTCTTGCCATGTAATAGTAACAGTTGTAAGCACTTAGGTGAATTAAAACTTTCATAATAACTTGTTTTTCTTAAGTCCCACATTCAAGTCCCATCTGAATAATAAAAGTCTGCTGGTTCCAAAACCTGTCCTTAACCATTATCTCCTGCTTCTCAAGGACAAGAAGAAAGCTCTCCACTCCCAGCCTTAAGGGTTTCCTTTTTAAACAAACCAAGAGCATCCTCTCTTGTAGCCTGTCAGACTCTTCCACCCTAGGAGAAAGGAGGCCGGGGGGAGGGGGGGCGAGCGGGGGAGGAGAAAACAAGGAGGTTTCTGTGTGGAGTGGGTGGGTTTCCAAACCCAGTTTGTACTTATTGCCTCTTTCTTAGGACTCCAGCCTGTCTTAATTGACAGTGTTATTTGACTTGTTCTATTCTTTGTCTTGATGTATTTCCCACATCCCAGGTAACACTTTACAGATAGCTTCTGCTTTTCTTGACGGACTTCCTTCATCCTCTTTCAAAAACTTCTGGTTCTTCAAAACTAGGCAGGTGTGGTGACTCATGCCCACTAGCAAGCAGTGCCACATACCACAATGCTACGCATGATGGCTCACACCTGTAATCCCAGCATTTGGAAGGCAGAGACAGGAAGACTGCTGAGTTCAGGACCAGCCTGAACTACAAAACAAGACCCTGTCTCAAAAAAAAAAAAAAAAATTTGGTTTTTCACCAGTTTCTCTCCTAATTAAAATCATTTCTCTCTGCACAGTACACTTCTTGAGCACGGATCTCTTTGATCATCCTTTGTAGAATTGAGTCACAGTGAAAAGGTACAGCTGGAACTTCCCATCTGAATTGTGTAACAGGTAATCCCTTAACTCCAGCACACTAATGCTGAGTACACGTGCAGAGATATCAGAAAGATGGAGACAAGAAAAGAGCACACCCCCAAGTTAATGTTCCAGCTCTCTGTACTCTCAGGTCATCACACATACTACTGGGATCCAAAAGGGTAAGACCATCGAAGTCCAAAACTCCTGAACAACAGTACACATATCCGTGTTTTTCCATCAGCCTTTCCTCCACAAAAGAATTTCTGTGCTAATTTTCTTCTTGTCTGAACACATGAAGAGCATTTTATTTTGTGCAGTGTTCATTTTTAACCAATACAAAAAACTAGCTAGCAGATCATCTACTTCATATCTAGCAAACAAGTCTTTACATCCCTCCAAGAGGTTCAAAGAGGGATGTTTTTATATAAAACCTGTCACCATGGCAGCTTCTCTGAATAAATAACAGTGACCTACTTTCCTTTCCACTGCATCCATAATGGAAACAACGTAATAATATCTTTCACAATTTGGCATTACAGGGCTCCTGGGCAGCAATGCAGATCAAGGCAAAGATCTAAGGGGCTATCTAGGATTTGAAGGAGATTTACCAGGGAGCCAAGTTCATCGGTCAACACACAGACAGACAGACAGACACACACACACACACACACACACACACTGTTTCTGTCGCTCTGTCTGTCTGTCTCTGTCTGTCTGTCTCTGTCAGTCTTTGTCTGTCTGTCTCTGTCTCTCTCTCTCTGAACCTCTGGCTTCTCTACCTCTAGTCTAGACAGCACACTCAAACTATTAAAACTATGGGCATGCAGAGCCACTGCTTCCTTCATTTCCTCTAAGGTAGAAAATGAAAAGGAATAATACCATGTTCACTTTTGCAAATGACTTAATCTTTAACAGGGAAAGAGATTACATATGATTACGTATGACTTTGCCATTGTTCACTCAACCCACTTATACCACAAACCATGCAAAGGAAATCTGCTGGGTATTGTAAATCCCCCAAAGCTGATTCAGTTTTTTGGTCTCCTGTCTCCAAAGCATACTGACATCCTTTGGTAACAGAAGCTATGCTCTCCTGTATTTACTCTCCATCCCCAGGGTCCCCTAGAACTTTCTGGGTTTGCTAGTTTCTGTGTCTTACCTGTTGCCTGCCTTTTGTGTTGATGACCCTCCAGTTATGTAAATTCAACATGAGTTAAACATTACAGAAACAGGGCTGGGGATTTAGCTCAGTGGTTCCAGCGCCTGCAGATGCCAGAACCACTGAGCTAAATCAATCCCCCATCCAAATCCAGCCTCCTTTTTAGAGGCAGTGTTCCCTCAGGCCATTCCTTATGGCTCACAGGCTGGTCATCAGCCAGATGGAGAATGTGCCCTTGACCAAAGTGATGTTCCAAAAGGATGGCCAGCTGCCAACAACTGGCTGGTGTAGACAAAGGGTCCCTTGCCCAAATGGGGATACCTGAAAAGAGCTACCTAGGATACACAGTTCCCCATAACACTGCTATGAGGCCTCCACTGCAACTGTCTCCTTCTTAACATGCACAGCTCCTAAAAACTTTCAGCTCCCAACTCCTGGTCTCAGAGCCCACTTCCAGTGAGCTCAATCTAAAAGGGGCAGCAGCTATCAAGAGGCAAGAAGTTATTTTAAAATATGCTGAAAACCGTCAGAAGTTTTATGAAGGCTGATAAGTCTTTGAAAAATATCTGTTATATGGTCATTCAATTAAAATTACAGATGTTTTATAATCACCTCAGATAATGTTAAATATACCCACCCAGGCCAGTTAGCAGGGACAGAGTTAAACAATACACAGGACTACCGCAAGTCCCCATCAGAAGAAAAAGACAGAGCACAGCCAGTAAGTTACATATCATAACATCACGTGGCACTGTAAAGTGCCACCAGTAAAGGAATGCTAGGGCTGCAGCTGACAGCCTTCACTACTACAAACACAGATGTGCTTGCTGTACAACCTGACATCCTAGCACACTGCCACTCTAAAGTTACCTGGAAAGATCAGTTATACATGGAACTATAAAATCAGGATCATGAATACCTTGTTCCCAACATCCCAACCTTTTTTTTTTTCTACCAGGTATCAAAACCAGGGACCTTGTGCTAGCAAGGCAGGCGCTAGAACCACTGAGCTAAATCCCTGGCCCCCAACATCCCAACTTTTAATGACAGGGCACAATCGCTGCAGCTGACAGGCAGGCTGAGACAATACTCAGGAGCTCCAGCACTGCTTTGCCAGGATATAGCATTTACTGAAGATTCACACATGCTCCCCATCAGGCCAGACAAGAGGGAAGAATGAGAGCTGACATACCCACAGAAGTCAGGAAGAGTAGTCTGTTTCTTATTAGTACAGACTTAAGTTCCGAATGTTAAAAGTACACATAACACATTCCATATGTAAACTCGGCTTAAATTCACACCCTTGTATAATATTTTACTGCATTTCATATCTGATCACATTTGACCCAGAAAGTCCTATCTATGAAGACTGGCCTGATATTGTTGCCTGGACTTTATCATTCATTAATGCCTTCCCCTGGATCACACAGCTCATCAATGTTGGGGTCAGACTGGCAGATTCTTACTTCATTCAGAGTCCTTTCCTATAGAACTGTGAGACGTGTCCATGTAATTCTCCATGCCTGGATACGAAACCCCCAAACACCTGTCTCCCTCCTTTTAGCTCTCTGAATTCTATCTTCATTCTACAGGCCGTATTTCATAGGAATATGGACTACCAATGGCATAAGATCCTAAGGCCACAAATCACTAAAGGTCCCTTTCACTCTTTCTTCCCTCCCTCCACGACTCAACGTTCAAAACTCTCTGAGACACAGATTCCAAGTTCTGAAGTAGAGCTAATAAATGGCTAAGGGCGCCAAGTTATACGGCTCAGGTGTTCAGTATCTCTCACTAATCTGATTCGTATCAACTGTGTACATACAAGAGGGAGGAAAAGAAGAAGAAGAAAGCTCTAAAGAGCTCTCAGAATTCCTAGTAATTGTTCTTAGGAAGGCTTCTGTCCAGATCACAAGGTTATGCCTACTGTTATTTGAGGCATTTGAAAGATTTCACTCAGGCAGAGCTGACATTCCTATTCAATGCAAACAGGCTTAGACTAAAGAGATCACATGGGGATCTTCATGTTTTCAAGAATAGAAGTGAGGGGCCGGGGAGTTAGCTCAGTGGTTCCGGCGCCTGTCTTGCAAGCGCAAGGGCCCGGGTTCAATTCCCCGGTAACCATACTATACTGGGTGTGGAGACCCACACCCAGCAGCAACCAGTACCACATACCACAGTGCCGGGCGTGGTGGCTCAAGCCTGTCATCCCAGCACTCAGGAGGCAGAGGCAGGAGGATTGTGATGTGAGTTTGAGGCTGAGCTCAGGGCCAGCCTGAACTACAAAGCGAGACCCTGTCTCAAAAAACCTAAAAAAAAAAAGAATAGAAGTGGGGCTGCCGCACAGAGGTGCATTACAACTTGTGGGAGTGGTAATGAGACTCTAATCATTCTATTACTATGCACGCCCACCAGACAGAGCAAAAAAAACCTGGTAAAATTTGCTGTATTTTCATCTGCACTATGCAGTCTTTCTTTCAAAAGGCTGGTACCACAATGGTTTGAAGTGATTAGCACAGAGTTGCCCAACTGGATTATCATCTCAGCATCACAAGGCTTATTGTTTAGTCCTTTGTCCCTGTCAATTAACAACTGCAGAGTCAGTAGCAACTTCATTCTGCCATTCTCTTCTCACTGTTATCGCTGCTGCCACCTCTGCCCTCAAATATCTCCTTTGGCTGCAAATTAAGAAATCAAGCCCCAGGTCTGTAACACGGGAAAACAATTTTCAACTATTAAATCCACACACAGCATTATACAACATCACACGTTCAGTCTGTATAGTTCCAAGACTTGGCCAACACTTTTACTCTGAACTACAGACACCAAAGGAAACTTAGGTCATGTAAATTTACAGAACCACTGATAATCAACGGTACTTGTATCTAGAGATAAGGGATACACACATTACCTAATTATACGAAAATTTGCATTCATGAGTCTGTGTCATATAAGGCAAGTTTCCCATCATTGTCTCTCCACCCCTACCAAGCTGTAGTGAGCTTGATGGGAGAACGGAAAGCCACAGGGCAACGGTGGCAAAACAACAGCATACCGCAGCATGCACACATCCCCTCTGTCAGCCGGGAAGGCAAGGTGTCCGTCCTATAGAGTCGTCAGATCTAACTGCACTGTTGGCACTTCATGGTAAGTAACCGGGTTTTCACTTGACATCTGGGTCTTCATCTGTAAAAGGTTTGCCATCATTGTCACAGAGCAATGAATTTAAAGTTCTCAGAACAGAAGAAGTAAGGAGGTCAAACTACAACCAATAAAGCCCTACCTAACATATCCTTTCCTATATTATAAAACCAAGTTGACTTATGGCTTCAGGGACATAAAAATAATCTATAAAGTTCAAGAGATGACTTAAAGGTTCCAAAAGGATTTCTATATTTATAGGGGAAAAAATTAAGATTTAGATTATAATACTAAGAACACTCATAATTACTTAACTCAATTAAAATGGAATAGCTATAGAGTAAACATACACAACAAATTCAAGTTCAATTCTTTAGGCAGAATTGAATTAAATTCAGATTTAATATTAGTAGAGTTCTTTTCATGTTTTTAATAAGGTCTGACATAAGTTCCAATCAAATTTAACCTAACCTTTTAAATAGCAAGAAGAGAAAAATTTGGGGACAGGGATTTAGCTCAGTGGTTCTGGCACCTGCCTCACAAGTGCAAGGAAGGGGGTTCATCCTTGGTAACCAAGGTGGAGACTCACACCCACCAGCAATCAAAATCACATACCACAGTGCCCAGTGTGGTGGCACTTGAGAGGCAGAGGCAGGAGGACTGCTGTGAGTTCAAGGCTGAGCTCAGGGCCAGCCTGAGATTCGGTCTCAAAAAAAAAAAAAAAAAAGAGAGAGAGAAGAGATAAAATTTTAGATAGCAATTTTTTGACTTAGCAACTCCGTCTTTGATTTTCTACAATCTTTTTTTCTTGAAGCTGGCTTGTGATCTGAATATTTATAAAGCATAGACAAGGAACAACTCCATGAAAGATGCCAAAAATCTCAACTATTTGTAAATAGTGACTGGTTATCGCCCTTCAAGAACACTATCTATTTTCACATTAATATATAGACAAAATATGTTTTATGTTGGCTGTGTACACAAACTAAAGCTGATAATTCATCATGAAATTCTCTAAGCTGAAGAATTTTAGAGAAATAGGTGATAATCACACAAGGAAAGAAAATCTACTAAATAAGACAATAAATAGGTCCGATTAAAAAATGCTTTTGGCACTTAAATTTAAGCGATATTTACTACAATTTCCAAAGTTCAAGCATATTTACCAGTTATTCTGAAACTTTTTAGTAGTACTGAGACTGCACCCAAGGAAGCTCTGAACTTATATCCTTGGCCCTTAAAAAAATTTAGAAGGTTTGGGGATTTAGCTCAGTGGTCCTGGCAGTCTGCCTTGCAAGTGAAAGGTCCTGAGTTTGATCCCCAGTAACCACATATGTCTGTGTTGGGCATGGTGGCTCACATCTGTAATCCCAGCACTCAAGAAGCAGAGGCAGGAGGATTGCTGTCAGTTTGAGGCACACCTGGGCTACATAGTGAGTTCAGGGCTGGACTGAACTACAAAGTGAGGCCCTGGCTGAAAATGAAAAAAAAAAAAATTTTTTTTTCAACTGTGTCTTGCTAAGTTACACAAATTGGCCTTGAACTTTGCAACCTTCCCACCTCAGTCACTTGAGCAGCTAGGATTATAGGCATGTACCACTGTGCCCAGCTATTCTGAAACTCTGAACAAAAAAAACTGCATTCCTGGGCTTTCAGACTATGAAACAAAAATTAGGAGGCTCTAACAATGATAGAACCATGTACTACACAAGATAGCTTGCATATATTACCTCCATTTAATCTACTACTAGTCTACAAGAACACATTGCTGTTCTCATTACACAGAAGAGAAAACTAGAGCTCCAGCCAGATAAGAAACAAAGCTACAGTGCTAAAATAGGACTACATTAGGATTCTATTCAAGATACATCTGATTCCAAAGTCTAAAGTAGCTGGTGCTACTCTCTGCCTAATAGTTCCACTGAGAAATTATGACTACAATTTACAAGGATATTTCCTAAGTAAAGCAGACCAGCCCTGGAGTCAGAAGCTCTAAACTTTAAAGACATTTCCAGTGAGTGGTAGTTTCCTCCAAATTAATGAAGATAAACATGGTATTTAGCCTCCTCACGTTGAGGTGAGAAGCATCTATAAAAGCTATAGTGAAAGGGCAGGGCAAAACAGTCACATTATTAGTTCTTGCTCCTTCCTTCAACCCTAGGCCAGAGGAGCAGGCTGACCACATTGTGCTGCCCTATCAGAGCATTCACAATGCTCCAAGAGAACAGAATTCCAGGTAAGATACACAGGGGTTCAGTAAGACTCAAAGCAACTCAAGGTAATTATGAGGCAGATATAACTGAGGAAGCAGAGGTGGATGTCAAAAAGCTCCAAGAGACAATGTCTTCCATTCAAACCAGAATTTCCCTTGTACAATGAAATAAGACAGTGTCTACGATCACACCAAGGAACTCTACCAACCTCTCTTACTCGTGTTCCTTCCCTGTTTTAATGCCTGTCACTTACACTGAAAATG
Source organism: Petromus typicus (assembly GCA_004026965.1). Lineage (NCBI taxonomy): Eukaryota > Metazoa > Chordata > Mammalia > Rodentia > Petromuridae > Petromus > Petromus typicus. The sequence continues at coordinate 2,379 of PVIR01025517.1, read as the reverse complement.
ACAGCACTGAAGGCAAAGGACAGAGTACCTCCCGGTTCCTTCTTTGAGTCTTCCCTGCAGTATGTAAGGCAAACATTGAGTACTGGCAATACTGTGTGTATGACAAAAGTAAAATAAAAAGTTTTGTGCAGTCTATCCACTGTTCTGGTAAAAACAAAACACATATGGATACATAAACTACAAAATACTAATTATGAGACCCAAGGATTTAGCTTAATGATTCTGGAGTTTGCCTGGCCAGCGCAAGGTCCCAAGTTAGATCCTCAGTACCACATACCATGTGCAGTGGCTCACACCTGTAATCCCAGCAGTTGGGAGGCAGAGGCAGGAGGATAGCTGAGTTCAAGGTTATCCTGGGCTACACAGCGAGTTGGGGGCAGCCAGAACCTCAAACGGAGACCCTGTCTCAAAATACAAAGCAAAACAAAACAAAACAAAAGTACTAACTATGGGATTTCAGCGATTCCATATCTGAGTTCAATACCTTCATATTATACTTCTGAACACAGCACAACTTAATATAAAGATTAATGTTAAAACTGATGTTAACAATAGTTTTATTCTTTAATCTAATTTTTAAGTTAATTCAAGGTACAATTTTCATTCACTCAGAATGACATTAAGTAGCAAATAAGCACTATGGCCATTCCACGTGAGAATACTTGACCTACTAATTACACTGTACAGCCTTGGACAAGCCTTTATTGATACTTTTCAAAGAAGTCTACAAAAGACTGATGAGGTGACACTGATTCTTAGTACAGCAATCCTCCCCACCCCATCTGGGGGTAAAGGTCCATGAGCCCCTGCCAGTGAATGCCTGAGACTAAGGAGAATACTAAATGCCATATGTATTTACTTTTCTCCATCCATTTATACCTATGATAAAGTTTAATTTTCAGATTAAGCATCCTTTCTGTTCATGTCTTCCTGCTACATATTTAAAGTCCTTTCCATCTTAATTAAGTACTTGTTACACAGTGTAGTTGTAGGTTTTTTGGTCTGAGATACAACTGCACAACTAATGTGCGCTTCTTTCTCCTTCACAATTTCATGGAGAGATCTGCTCTTCCTATAGATCTCAGCAAGTCTGGCATAGGCTGTTTGTTTCTCTTTTGCATATTAACCTTTCCAGTTCAACAAAGCATGTTACAATTCCTTTGCCATATCCTAATTGCCAACAACTCTACTCTTTCACTTCAGGACTTTGATTACATAAAGGTCCCTTGAGAATAAGCACTGCAACATTGCTGCAGTTGGTCTGATAACAGAGATGGCTAAGTGACTAATGGAGATGGTATGTAGAAGGGATACACTGAGTAAAGGGATGATTCACATGCTGGGCAGGCGGAGCCCGATGGGGCCAGATTTCATCAGATTACTAAGAATAACAACACTTTAGAACTTATGAATTACTTCTGAACCATGGCTGACTGGGGATAACTAAAACACTAAAAAGCAAAACCCAAGGCCAAGAAGGACTACTGCATTGCGCTTAAAAAAAAAAAAACACAGGATCTCATTGAACTGCTAAATTGCCCCAAGTTGGGTTTAAATTTGTGATCTTCCTGCTTCCACCTCTCACAGTACAGGAATTACAGGGAGGGGTCACCATGCTCCATTTGTACTGCATTCTTAAAATACTAGCTCCCTTCAGTCCTATTCTGTCACCCTGATGTCACTGTCACAATTAATCTGCTAAAGTACCACAAATTATTGTCTTTCCAACTAAAGATCTTGCTAGAAATAATAAAATTGAGGACTGCTTTTACTTGGAACAGTATTTAATACAGTGGTCTCTCTGCTAAACAGCTCTTATTAACAGAATCTTTTCTTTTTTTTTTAGGTTTTTTGAGACAGGGTCTCGCTTTGTGGTTCAGGCTGGCCCTGAGCTCAGCCTCCAACTCACATCACAGCAATCCTCCTGCCTCTGCCTCCCGAGTGCTGGGATGACAGGCGTGAGCCACCACACCCGGCACTGTGGTGTGTGGTACTGGTTGCTGCTGGGCGTGAGTCTCCACACCCAGTATAGGTATGTGGTTACCGGGGATCGAACCCGGGTCCTTGAGCTTGCAAGACAGGCGCCAGAACCACTGAGCTAAATCCCCGGCCCCAGAATCTTTTCTGACATCTTTCATTTTAACCAAATCCTAAATGTAGCTGCCAAACCAAGGTATTTCTCAATACTCAAGTGCTCAAGTTTCCTCTAAGAAACTGGTCTGCAAACTATTAAGTCTGGCTTCCTAAAAATTTCTCTGGCATATACATAGTCAAGTTTTCCTTTATCCAATTTCATTTCTTTATTCTTACTTTAAAAAAAAAAAAAAAACCCTACTGAGCTCACTTCAGCAACACATATACTGAAAATGGAACGATACA
>PVIR01025516.1:0-15186 GCA_004026965.1 Petromus typicus | reverse complement strand
GTCTGTGAATCTTGGGCTCACAGTCCCTACAGCAACAACACGCAAGAGTGCTCATTAATCTGGCCATGTGTTCCCAGGCCACTGCTCCCAAGGGCTCCCGTTTGAAGCTTCAGCTCCCATTTGCCATCTCATTTGCTGGTTACATCTGCTCACACCTGGCCCACTTAGTTCAGTCACATTCCCCGGCTGGCCCCTGGAGCACGCTGGAGTTTGTGACTCCTGGTTGGGTGGCCACTGCAAATCAGGGACAGGTTGAAGCAAGGTTTAAACCACTGTTGAGTTGGGGCCTCGACTAGCCTCTGCCTTAAGGCTCAGTGCAGACACAGATTGATGGTGCACTTCAAAGGCAGAAGAGAGACTTCTAAGGGTTTTGAAAGAACTGCCGCTACTTGTCTGTATAACAACTATGGTACCTTTCAAGAGAATTATATGATGTTTAAATACAATAAATGAAAGTTTCCAGAAATAGATATAAATACTGTGGAAGAATGCTAGCGTGTCTTAAATTTGAATCACCTGAAAGAAACAAGATGAGATTCAAAGTCTTAGGTTATTTTATAAAATAGTAAATGTGTACTTAGAGTTTATTGGAATCTTTTATTGACTTGTTTCATATAGTAACAAAGGTTTGCAGAAGGAGGAAAGGGAAAAAAAGAAGGAAACTCCTTGTATTCAGGGACTGGCCAATCTATTTTAAATTCAATTTAATTTCTTAAATTAGACCCAAGGCCTGTGCACTGAGGTACATCTACAGCCTTTTCTTTTTCTTTTCTTTTTTTTTTTTGGTTTTGAGCCATAGCCTCACTAAATTGCTAATTTATTCAAATATCTAGATTGTTTTGGAATTTGTGATCCTCCTGTCTCAGCCTCCTAGACTTCTGGGATTACAGGCATGTGCCACTATTGTTGGTTGTTGTCTATCTGAGGCTTTCTGGGCCGGAGAGGGTGAGGCGCAGAGTCAATCACAGACCCTGGGGAAGGTTTCTGGAACTCTCTGATTTATTCAAGCTTCAGTGTCATATATATATATAGCAAAGGGTCACATGGCAGGGTGAAAGCTAGGAGGCAGGGAGGGTCTATAGGTTTGACCTAGGGTTTTGCCCAATAAGAGAACTTTGTGAGTGTGGGGGGGCTATATGGCATGAGCTATGGGGGAAGGTGAGGCCATGGGTGAGAGACAAGAGGGGTGGGCCAGTCAAGATGGCCACTGGCGAGGTTCAACATATGGGAGCGAGTGTGCTCAAGCCTCTAAGGGTCTCCAAATCTGCAGGGAGACAGAGTCTCAACCCTTAGGCTCAGGAGACAGGCACACAGTTCACTTGCCCTAGCCAGACTTGAAGCTCTCCCTTACACTATGACTTCATTTTAATTTTTAAATTGCAAAAATAGCACAGGAAGTCCTGTGTGCCTGTTACCTTTCTTCTCCATCAATGCCATCTTTCATAGCTATAAACCAATCCCTTTTCCTCTTGTAGTGGCAAATTTTCTGAGAGCAAAATTTCATCGGTACTTGATTAAGTTTACGGAATGCATGTGTTTGTATATAGAAAATGAATGCTGTCAACTGTTAGTTTAGCAGATTAATTTTTATTTTATCACTTTTGAGTAGGCACTATATGTGCATGTAGCAATGTTCAGTAAGTTCAAATACACAGGGAGAAACAGGTCTTCCTCCCCTCTCTCCTTCAAGGTTAGCGATACGCCTCTCTAGAGACAACGTTTTTTATTTTGTTAGTTATTGGGGAGGGAGTCAACCCAGGCCTTTCCTACTGAGATACACACAACCTCAGCCCTTTTTAAATTTTGAGACAGGGTTTTGCTAAATCATCAAATTGCTCAGGCTGGGCTCCAACATTTGATCCACCTGCCTCAGCCTCCTAGAGTGCTGGAATTACAAGCATATGCCACCATACCTGGCCAGACAATCTGTTTCTTAGGTCTCCTTTCACTGATAGATTAAAGTTTGATATGTTTGTTAGTGGAGAAACAAAATTTTCAATAGAACACAGTGTCCTATTTAAATTAAAAAGGGAAAGATCCGTTGAAAACATTCTTTTGTTACATAATATATTAAAATACCAAAGTCAAGTACTTTTCGCATAACCAGGAATCATTTAAAACTTTTTCATGCTTAATGTATACAAATCTTAATATGTCTAGTTTCCCTTGCCCACATCCCCCCTTCCATTGTAGCATACTATATGCACAGAGCATAATGGAGATCACTGTGTCCAAGTACACAGAGTTTATTTTTTAAAATAGTTATAAACTATGTATCCTGTTATATATTAAATATATGTACCAAAATTTAGTTAACTAATCCCCCACTGATGGGCAGTGAGGTTATTAAGTGTTATTTTATATTTTATGTGTACACTTATGTTATTTCATTGTTAAAAACAATATTGCAGTGACTATCCACGTCTGTTTTTTATTTAGCACATTTATAGTCTCTTTAGGTAATAAAGCACAGTTTATGAACTTGAAATGCCCAAACTTCCTTATTTGGTCATATAAATAGAAATTTGATGGTAGAAATTTTCTGAAACATTATGGTGTTTGGCTTAAGTCTGTGAGGTTTGCTAAAATTTCGTAACTTTAATTGATGCTAATGCACCTGTTCTCCGATATTTTCATCTATGGAGTGTCTGGTAAGTGGAGAAAGGAATAAATTACACATCCCTATGGAATGTGCCATGCAAGGTCATGAGTGTATATTATTTCTTTCCCTCCTATCATTTGATCCAATTTGCTGCTCCCATTCTTGCTCTTAGCTGGCAAGTATTATCTCTTATTTATTTGATGTTATTTCTACCTCCCTTACGGTCTGCCAGATTGTGGTGAAACTTCATTACTTAGTAAATATTTCCATTTCTAAGCAGCTTCATGCTGCTGAGAGATGAATCACTGTTACCTGTGTGTGGCCAGCCTTTTTAAAAACCATACCTTTCCTCAGTCACAGTTTTCAAAAATGAAAACCAATTTTTTTTTTCTCAGCCATGTTTGGGTTTCCATTGTAGTTCTTGAGGAAAGTACTACTCTTCTCCATACTCAGAATTCTTTTTTTTAATTTAGAGAATACTTTATTAGTTTCTGCAATCAAACCCATGTAGATAAAACCTTACATATTTAATACAGTGCATTACCCTTGTACAAATGGAAAAAAAATGAGTTTAATGTTTCTACACCAATATGGCTGTTAATTTCTGTACAATATCAACTCAACTGGGATAACTTTTTCCAAAGTTGACAGCACAGTTAAAGCTTCCAAAAATTATATATATATGTATATATATATATATATATACACACACACATATAAAATTATAATTAAATATATATTAATTAATTATATAATTTATATATATGTATGTAAAAAGACTGATGATAACAGTATGTTATGCATCAATAGCAGCAACAGCTTTTCCAGGTTCTGCAGTCAGCTGAACAAAATTTTAGAGACATGCAGCACACTCCATTAAAAAGAGAGAGAAAGAGAGAAAGAAAAGAGCAAAGTTCTGTTACTGTTGTGTTATTCTTTTTTTAAGACAGGGTCTTGCTTTGTAGTCCAGGCTGGTCCTGAGCTCACTACGTAGCCCAGGCTAGCCTCAAACTCACAGCAATCCTCCTGCCTCTGCCTCCTGAGTGCTGGGATTACAGGAGTGAGCCACCACGCCTGGCACTGTGGTATGTAGTATGTGATTCTAATTGCTGGTGAGTGTGAATAACTTGGCATTGTTGTATGCGGTTCCGGGGATTGAACTTGGGCCCTTGCACTTGCAAGACAGGTGCCAGAACCACTGAGCTAAATCCCTAGCCCTTTTATTAGCTTCTTAATCATCATCTGGAAAGAAAATACTCTAGACTAACATCATTAAAAACATCTCTGATAAAGCACAGTCACTACTACGAATCGTAAAGCAGTTACCAGCTAGTTTACACTCACAGAGGTATGATACAGGACTGTCTTATATCTGTAATACTAGAGGGTACAATTAAAAAGGCATTATTTCAGACTTGAGTCTACTTTTCCAGCAGAACATACTCAGAATTTGTCTCATGAAACACAGGGCTCAACAACTGTTAACAAACTGCTCTAAACACCTGCAAAATAGGAGGGATAGATGTTGATGAGTTTATCATTCATTCATTTAGTCCTTAATTCATGCATCAAATATTTACTGAGTATCTATTTTGGGCCAAGTAACTATGGGCTGTTAGTGAACAAAATGAAAGTGTCTGACATTAATAATAAGATTTGTTCACTGGCATGTGTGTATATGGATGCAGAGGATAGATAAAAATAATGAGCAAATTATTTCATATGTTAAGAGGATGATAAAGGCCATACAATGGGAGGGGACAGGGAAAGGAAGGTTAGGACTGAGAGAGGGGAACATTGCAGTCTTAAATAGGTCAGTCAGAGTAGGCCTTGGGAAGAGTGGGAGACGGGCTCAGACTTCAAAGAGCATGGGATATCCTTACATGGTACCGTGTTTGTGCACACGAACATACACTTGTTTGCAAATACCACTGAACTGGGTGTGCTGGCACATGCCTGTAATCTCAGCACTCTGGGAGGCTGAGGCAGGAGGATCAAAAGTTTGAGTCCTGACAGACTGGACAATTTAGTGACTTAGTGACACTCTGTCTCAAAACAAACAAACAAAAAAACTACCACCAAAATAAATACTGAAGACTGATACATTAATTCTTCAGGGGCTGGGGATCAAATCCAGGGCCAAATACATGCTAGGCAAGCACTATACCACTGAGCTACATTTGCATCCCTGGATTATTTTTTTTTTACAGTTGTATTGAGATATAATTCATATACTATAATTTCAGCCCCTGAGAGTACAATTTAGTGGTTTGTAAGATATTTATAGAGTGCACAACCATCATTATTATCTAATTTTGATATATTTTCATTATTCCCCAAAGAAACACACTAGCAGTCACTATCCAATCCTACTTTCCCCAGCAACCACTAACCTACTTTCTAATTCTATTGATTCTGGGCATTTCATATAAATGAAAACATACTTTATATTCTACTTATCATAATATTTTCAAAGTTCACCATGTAGTATCTATCAGGATTTCCTTTTGGGGGATAAAGATCCCATCGTATTGGTAGACTATTTTCATTTATTCATCGTGATGATGACCTTGAGCTTTTTTTTTTTTTTTTGAGACAGGATCTCCCTTTTGTAGTTCAGGCTGGCTTTGATCTCAGCCTTGAACTCCCAGCAATCCTCCTGCCTTTGCCCCCCAAGTGCTGGGGTTACAGGTTTGAGCCACCACACCTGGCACAGTGGTGTGTGGTTCTGACTGCTGGTGGACCTGAGTCTCCACCCCAGCATTGTTGTATGTGGTTACTGGATTGAGCCTGAGGCCCTTGCACTTGCAAGGCAGGCGCCAGAACCACTGAGCTAAATCCCCGGCCCCAACATTGGGTTTTAAATATTATCAAGTGTACATGGACTATGGTGATGGTGTTCCCCTTGAAGGAAGGACTGGACGGTATAGGGGATGTTAAGGCTCAAGGTGCTAGTAGTAGTCAGCTACTGGCGAAGCTTATTTTGGAAAAAACTAAAGAACCACTCTCCCCAGATCCCTGTTTTCCAGGTGCTTCCCTCCTGACCCAAGGCCCTGGGTGGTCCAAATGAAGTAACAGATCTGTGGATTTCTTTTCAAGTGCATTTCCTATTTCACAATTTGAAAATATTTTTCCCTACTTTAAAATACAACCCTGGAAAGTTGTGTACTTAAGAAAATTCTCAATGAGTTTCTTTTCCTTCTGTCTTTTAAATATTTTGGGCGTGATATTAAGTACACAGTAGAACATCCTAATCAAATATTTGCAGGTATTTGAACAAAGCCATTCTGGCCAGGGAAGGAAGACACATAGACAAAATAAGAATGGAATAGAGCTTTCGAAGGAGAGTCGATCCCCATTGACTAGATGGGGAAGGAAAACGCCTGCTCCAAAAAGGAGAGAGGAATTAAGTTTATCTCTGAGTGATTGGGAACCCCTGGGTCTTTAGGCGCCAGTCCTTGTGTGAACTCGTCAGTCTTTGCATTAAAGGTGCAGGACTCGTCGGCCCTTCCGCACGTGATGAGACTCGTTTCAAAACTTCTTTGGAAGTGGGTGAATTCGTCTCTTAGGTTGCTGGAAGGAGACTCCATTAGAATCCAAGGGACGTCTTCCGTGTGTTTCATACCCAATGCTTGTCCTCCAGTTGAAAGCAACTACCTAAACAGAATCGGACCCGTCCCGGCCTTGCACAGCTGCAAACAAACAGTCCCTGAACTACTGGGCCTTTTCCCTTACATCCCGGAGGTGGGGGTAGGGGCGAAAGGCTCGAGGCTGGCGTTCACCCCGCAGGCTCTGTGGCAAAGGAGAGCCCTTCATTCCGAAAGGCTCTAATTCCTGTACAAGACCAGGACGAGTACAGCCAGGAGACAGGACACGCAGGGCCTTGAAACAGGTTGCACTCCCATTCCCGCCGAACCCTGGCAACCCCAGAAGAAATGTCGGCCGAGGAGGGCGGGGCGCGGCTAAGGGGGCGGAGCTACAGCGCTAGAGGGCGGGGCGAGGCAGAAGGGGCGTGGTAGAGACCAAGGGCGAGGGGCGGAGTGAGGACTATGAGGCGGGGCGAGACAGCGGGAGGGGGCGGAGCTAGGACCGCGAGGCGGGGTAAGACGAGGAAGGGGGCGTGGTGAGGGCGACCGGGTGGGGTGAAGGCGAGGGGGCGGAGTGCAGCGGGAGAGGGGGCGGAGCGGGGGCGGGGCGGGTTTGGCCTCGGCCTCACGGCCCCACCTCTCGCCGCAGGCGCGCCCGCCCCGCCTTCCCGCTCCCCACAACGGCTACGAGGGCGGCAGCGGCCGAGCGCCGAGAGGGAGGGGAGAGCGGGTCACGACGCTGCCGGGGCGGGGATAACCCCTCACGTGGAGCAGATGAAAGGGCCGCGGCGAGACGGCTGGGGGAGCCAAGCCGAGCCTGCGACCCACAAAGCCGCCGCCGCCGTGATGGGACTGTGAGGCGTCCGCCCGCTCTCGGTCCTCCGCCGGCCCGCGACTATGCCCGGCCGCGCCCGCCCTCCGCGTCCTCCCGCCGCAGGACCATGAGGCCGCGCTCGGGCGGGCGCTCAGGGGCCCCCGGCCGCCGCCGCCGCCGCCCCCGCCGCCGCTCCCGCGGCCCCCGCGGCCGCCGCCTGCCGCCGCCACCGCCGCTGCCTCTGCTGCTCGGACTGCTGCTGGCGGCCGCGGGGCCAGGCGCGGCGCGGGCCAAGGAGACGGCGTTCGTGGAGGTGGTGCTGTTCGAGTCGAGCCCGAGCGGCGACTACACCACCTACACCACCGGCCTCACGGGCCGCTTCTCGCCGGCTGGGGCCACACTCAGCGCCGAGGGCGAGATCGTGCAGGTAGTGCCCGCCGCCCGGGCCCCGCGCCGTCGCCGTCGCCACAAGATGGCCCCGGGGGCTGCGCCCGCCGACCCCGCAGTGGGCTGGCGGGCGGGAGGGTAGACGGCGAGGAGGCCGGCGCATCCCTCCCGGGAGGGCCTCGGGGAGCTGCAGCGGGGGCCAGCGCACGTGGGGGCCCGGCCTCCTGAGGGTCCGGGCGCCGAGGTGGACGCAGGGCCCGGCATCCACCGTGGGCGGCCCCCTTGAGCTGGTAGAGCATTTCTGTCCGCCTCAGGTGGAAGTCTTGGGAACTACCTGTTGAATGCCAACTTTGGAAGGACAAGTGTTGCAAGGATGGGCGGCTTCTCTCAGGTCACGGGGCTTTGCTTTCCATCCCTGCGTGCTCCTTTTGGGAGCGGCCAGGTTTGTTGGAGGGGCTGCATTCTTTCGGGTTCTTTCCTTAGAACCTGCCGCCAGCTTCATCTGGGCGCTGACCCTCCGGCAGGGCTCTGGACGGGCAGCAGCAGGCGGGGGAGCAGGCGGAGCTGACCGAGAAGTGAAGATCCGGGGTGCCTTGGAGTGGCGCGGAAGGCAGCCTTCGTTGCGTGCCTCAGATTACAGAGGATGGGAGGAAGGCCGCCTGCTCATCCTTCGCCCAAGGACTAATGCGAAGGCCTTACAAAGCGGGAGCCAGGGTCGCTCACTGACAGGGCCTCCACCTTGCTCCACGTGAAAGGAAGCTGGCCAGGGAGAGCTTTAACTTATGTCTACTCTTTCAGAGAGGGACTTTCAACTGAAACCTCAGGGGATGGTTAGCTGAGTAGATTTCCCGCTTCCTTGGCTACAGTTTTAATCAACTCGCTAGTAGACGGCCAGCGCGCACCTTTGGCTGTTAATAGGCGTGCCTTTGGTGAAGGTGTTCGGAACTGGTTCGTTTTGGGCCCATGGCATGGCTGCAGGGCCTAAACTTGCTTTACTGTTAAGAGAAGGGGACTGCATGGAATGACTACCGAGTGTAGATAATTTTTCCTCTCTTCGTCTTTAGAGTAGACTTAGCGCTCTGTGAATAAGACAGGGAGTCTCGCGGTTTGGATCCCTTGGTGTGTGTCCTTACAAAGCTAGGGGAGGTACCTGTGCGCCCCCCATTAATAAGCATTGCCTAATGGGGCTGTTTCCCCCATCTTAAACTTATGCTGGCATTTAAGGGCTTTTTTTTTCTCTAATAATATTATTATTACTGTCTAACTTTTAGGCTTTGGAGAGGCTGCTTTGCTGAAGATTCCTAAACATTATGACTCCAGCGTTCAAGAACAGTTTGACTCTTAATCTTGTTCCTTGTGACTCTTTGAGATGTTCACTGTGCCCTTATGACTTTTTTTTTAGACAAGGTCTCTGTGATCCAAGCTGGGGGTAGCCCAGGCTGGCCTCAAACTTCTGTGATCCTTCTGCCTCAGCTTCCTAGGTGCTGGGATTACAGGTGTGTGCGTCCTTACAGCTTTAGAAATGTTTAACAGCCTTCCAAAGGGTGGAAAGTTGTCTTAATGTGGCACTTCATTTTTTCAGGGGAGACTTTTGAAGTTTGAGATTTTTATCTGCAGTGTTTCAGCCTGTATTCTTTCTCCGTGGTAGTTTGTCTGGCAGGCTATGCATTATGACTAGTACTATGCATTGGAGATAATCGTAGAGTTCACGATTTAGTATAAAATTAGCAGTTTAAACACACCCTTTGTAACCTTGTGAGTAGAGGGATACTGTGAATTTGGCAGAAGGAATCTATTTTCTTTTGAAGTGCTAATCCAGCTTTTTGTAATCCATTCACCTATGCCCCTCCCCCAAAGTCAGCAATTGCTAAGGAAAGAAAAACGACTTAAATGGTATTTAATAAGTTTACCTGTTAAGCAATCACGAATAGGTGTTCTTAATTTTCTTATAACTGCAGTACTATTGGTAGGTTTATCTGAGCTGTCTGAATAGTCATTCTGTGGTATAATCTTTATCTTTCATAACTTTACTGTGGTGTCCAGCTCATTGAACTCTGTGTCCACAAGACAGAGCACAGTCTGGCTTTTAGGACTGTGTGTGTGTACAAAGCCTGGGATGTTTTTATTAATTCTTCAAATGCTGTCCCAGAAAAAGTTTTTTTTTTTTTTTTTTGAAAGCTGATGTTTGGGATTGCTGATAGGAAATATAACTTGTTTTATGTTCTGTGTGGGAAATGAGAAGTAGAAAATTGGCATTCAGATTATGTTCTCTAATACTTGTCAAAACCATCTTTTATTTAGTATCTAAAGAATTATATATGACTTGCCATTTAATGTTGTGTGGTCTTCAGTTTATTTTCTGATAATTAAAGCTAAATAGTACTTTACAATTGCTTCTGTTATTTGTTCTGTAGCTGTATTGTTTGTGATTGAGGAGAAAAACTTGTTTGAAAGTCCCTCTCCTGAACTGGACATAGTGGTTCAAGCCTGTGATCCTAGCACCAGAGGCTGAGGCAGAAGGACCATTGTTAGTTCAAGGGCAGCTGAACCATTAGTGAGACTCAGTCCCTCTCCTCTTAGAATTCTAAGATTCTAAAATAAGAATTTAGTTTGTATTACCATTTTTTCTTTGTCATTGTATGGCAGTGAAAGTATGTGTATGTATATCAGTTTATATAGTAGATACGTTATCAGAGTCTGGTTTGCCTAGCTACTTCTAATTAAAGTACCTATTCAGTCATTTGCATGGGTTAGAGGAAGGCCTGTATGTGTGTGTGTGTGTGTGTGTGTGTGTGTGTGTGTGTGTGTGTGTGTGTGTATGTTGGGGGATAGGGGTAGGAACCTAGGTGCTCTCCATATGCATTTGAGAGGAAGTCACTAGTGTAGTCTGTAAGAAGATTTAAAAATTTTTTTTCTTTTTTTTTTTAGGTTTTTTGAGACAAGGTCCCACTTTGTAGTTTAGGCTGGCCCTGAGCTCAGCCTCAAACTCACATCACAGCAATCCTCCTGCCTCTGCCTCCCAAGTGCTGGGATTACAGGCGTGAGCCACCACGCCCGGCACTGTGGTATGTGGTACTGGTTGCTGCTGGGTTTGAGTCTCCACACCCAGTATGGTATCTGGTTACCGGGGATCGAACCCGGGTCCTTGTGCTTGCAAGACAGGCACCTGAACCACTGAGCAAACTCCCCGGCCCTAAAAAAAATTTTTAAATGTCTCTGTTTGTGAAAGTTGTGATGAATAGGTATGGAGGTATGAAATTCTATTAATTATCTTTATCATCTTCATTCAGTGTTACAGTTTATTTCCACATAGGAGTGCCATGCATACAGTTTGAGTGCTGAGGGAATTAACTATTATACTTTTCCTGTAGTTTGAAGTGTGGAACTTTAAAGATTTCTCAGATATATTGATAATATTTCATATTTGAACCAATTTGTTGCTGTTAATACGATCATTACCTGAAACTTTTAGTCTTTGCTGTGCAGCCCACATGGTTGGTGATATTAAATAAAGGCCCGATTTAACATCAGCTAGTGGTATGTGGATTGGTTAAACAAACAAAGAAAATTTGCATTGCTAGAGATGAAAGATGTTTTAAAGTAGAAATGCATTTTTTCCCTTGAAGTCAAATATTTAGAAATGCTTAAGAAATTCGTTTGTTGAAGGAATTGGGATAATAGGTCTTGTGTAACTTTTCATACCAGCCTTTCTGGATGCTAAGTTACAGACTGAGTGGGCTTGAAGCTGAGAACATTGTGAACTAAATCAGTTTTTTGATGGAGGCCTTTAAATGTCCTTTATTAACCAAAGGTGTCACAGATAATAATTTTAAGGAAATTTAATTTGTCTGCTTTGTTTCTCTGTTGGTGTGTTTTTGGAGTTTAGCAAATGATCAAACACTTTCTTGTCATCTGCATTTTAAATTAACTTACCAGGCCTCCCTCTAAAAATTGACTTAGCCTAATAGAACAATTGCCTGCTGGAGCTGACCTGGATTTCCACAGAAAGGGGTTGCCGACTCTTGTCAGATGGGCCTTGATAGTTTAAAACCAAGCATTTGGATTGATTTTGGGGAAAATTAGGGCCATGTTTGATGAACTTCTAAGCAAGGCCCTTGTTTTTTGTGTTGTACCATGGGATCTGGTGTGAATTACTGGTACAGTTCTGCATAGGTGTGAATGCGGTCATCAGAAATGAGCAGAGTGGTAGACTAAAGAAAAAGTAGTGTTGCACAAGTGTGTTAAATGTTTGCTCCTTGCATTTTGACATTAATAAAGTATTAGCAGCTATCGCTAACCCATTTAACAGAGGAGGAAATTGAGACTAAGAAGGGCAGAAGACAAGTTCACTTCTGTAATTTAATGCAGCTAGCAGATAGTCTAACCTGGGCTGAAACCCAGCTCTGCGTAACCTTGTTTTTGGTTTTGCCAAACACATAGAACTTGGCTGGTTAGGAGTTTGCTGTGAATTCAAGCCTAGTCTTTAACAAGGTGCCACAGGAGTTTTTCACCTGAGGATCACATATTTCCAGAGATGCTTGGCTCATGAACCTTCGAATTTATACACTCATTCTTATAACTGGGCATTTTTGTTTTTCTCAGAATGCATACAGATTTATGTGGTGGACGATTCTATGGTGCTGTCTATTCCAAGAGGAAAAGAGAAATTCTAATCTAGTACTCATCAGAGAGTCTAGTACTACAAATTAGAGTGGAATGATGTGGGCCTCAGGCAGGTGAGAGTTGAAGGGAAGTCTGTAGGTGTGCATGCCTCTGGTGGGCACATTCACTAGACAGACATTTACCAGACTCCTGTTTGGTGCCCGATATTATATTACCGTTGTCTTCTGGTGTTCAGAATCTTATAAATATAGACATGTGCGTGGATAAATGATAATCATTCCCAACTGAAATTTTCCACAGAAGTGAATTCTTGGGCCCTAAGACATTCATTATCTATAATGAATTGACTTCTTCCCTGTGTATATCCAACTAGTTATGTGTCATCTTTGGGAGAAGTCAGAAAATAGTCACTCAAAGAATTTTCTGTATTTAAATGAAGTGCAAAAAGATGATTATGTGGATGCAGTATTTGGGAATGTACAGTGTACTTTCATTCAGAAATGAAGAGAGCATCTGTCAGTGTTAAATGCCTTCAGAGAAGCTCCATATACCTTGCTTTGTGGACCTGGACCCTAGAGGGGTTTTTGCTTTTACCTGAACCTACCCTGGGACCCCTGCTAATTTCAGATCCTTGATGTTTTTTGAATGAATGATGAGTTTAGACATTAAAGTTGGTCTTAGAAGGTGGGATTGATTTTAGAGAACACCTTCATTTGGTGAGGCTAATGAACTCCAGGATTACTGTTGCTTTTATGGTTAGATGGGAAGGATGGCTCTCTATGTATGGTTCCAGTGTGTCTGCTGATCTGAATGGAGTGTCTGCATTATAGGGCAGGGTATACTTAGCTTTCTATAAAAGCCCAAATGTGTCCTTTTCCTGATAAAACGCTAGAGTGTATTGAGAAATCCTTAATGTGGATACTTGTTCTGATGCTTGAATACTTAATGTAACTGAAAATAACTGTAATCCTTGAGAATAACTGTAAAAGGTCAGTATTCAGAATAATTTTTTTTTTTTTTTTTTGGAGACAGAGTCTCACTGGCAGTTTAGGCTGGTTTTGAACTTAGGACGATCCTCCCACCTCAGCCTTCTGAATGCTAAGATTATAGGGATATGCCATCATGCCTCACTCAAAATCATCATTAACCTGAAGATATGCCATGTGAATTTTGACATATGACATTGTTTCCCTAGCCTGGAGAGTGTGGATTTGTAATTCATGACAAAAATGATATTTAAATCAATTTTCATAATCAAATGAACGAAATATAACCATTTAGTGTATTAGAAATGAAGACTGAAATCCAGAGAGAAAAAGCACCCTCCATGGGCCACGTAGTGAGGGTAGGGATATCCCAGGAGTTATGTGCCTGGGGAGAGTGTTCTCCCTCACTGTGCGTGAGCAGAGTGTACTAGGGAAGACGAGATGTAGAAGTGTGACTCATGGGTAGGTGTATACTTGAGGAAAGCCAGGCGTTCTTTAATTGTACGTTAATTTTAAGTAATTGCTTTTCTCTTCTAATTAATTTAGGTTTTAGGTCTTTCATTCTTCTTCCCTGCCAGAATTCTAAAAAATAGCTAATGAAGTTGAGCAAAGGTACATATACTTAAAGTCTCAGTTACTAGGTAGGCTGAGGCAGGAAGATTCCTTAGCCCAAGAGTTGGAGGTCAGTCTGGGCAACATAGAGGTTCCATTTTTTTTTTTAAAGCTAGTATTGAACAAGTGCCTGAGTCACAGGGGCTTGAACCCTTCTGTCTATCTGTCTATCAAGACACCCTCTCAAGACAACCTCTCACTTATATAGTCCAGGCTGGCCTGGAATCTGCAGTGATACTTATCCCTTAGCCTCCCAAATCCTGGGATTATACCACACCTAAACTTTGCCTAGTTTAATGGGCAAGGTAGCGGAAGCTGAAAGTGGAGAGGTAAACTTACTTTTTCAGGGTCACTGACTAAGTGAGTGGTAGAGGTGAGTTTCAAACTATGGTCTGAATAATTCTAATACTTTTCACTTTTCAGAGGAAGATTGCTTTACTTGACCTTTCTTAACATTGAGATTTCGTGACTTGGGGGTGCCACTGAGATTAGAGTTTAAGTCCAGAACGGTTGACTAAGAAATGAGTCTGTAACTTCAACTGAGAAACCCCCCTCTCTTCTCAGAGTTCCATTTCCTTCCTTCCTTCCTTTTTTTTCCCTTCTTTTTTTTTTTTAATCACAGAAGGCTCTAACTTGTTTTTTCCACTAAGGGTGAGGCTGCCAAGTTTGGGAAGAGGGACCAATGACTTGAAGTATACAACTGTCAGTTGATGGCACTTCCGTTGTTTTTTTGGCCATTAGGAAAGCTGGAACGGGTGAAGTGTTCTGGCATTTAAAGGGATTTCTGGTGTGAGACACACCTCCTTCCTGTGGCCGGCTTTGTAGAGTCATTTAGGAGTCTGCACAGCTTTCTACAAAGAGGTCATGTCCCATGTTTGTCACCTTTCTAACTTTCCACAGGCTGCACATCCCCTAAATAAATGTTGATTAAAATACTGTAAGACCGGAAGCCGTTTGTCTTCTCTGTTCCTTCCATTGGCAGACATTTAGTTCTGCCTTCTGCCCACCAGACATTTGATGGGAGAAACGGGAGCAGGGATGAGTAAGACTCAGACCCTGCCTGCAGATGAGTGTGTGGAGGGACCAGACACTGAGCAAACAGTTACCTTTCACTAGGACATGTCCTGTCTGGTAGGACACAAGCTGTGGAACACTGGAGAATCCCTGGGAGAGGGAACTTGGCCCTGGTGTTGAGCTTGGGCCTGGGCAACCCATTGTATATCACAGCACAGTATGTGGATTTGAGCAGTCTGGCCTTTTGGACTCATTTTTTGTCTACCTTTGAGGTTAAAGCTGATAACCCTTTTGTGGAGACTTGTCTTTGTATCTGTCAAAGAGAGTAAGTAGGAGGTAAAGAGTGGAGGCTTTTGTTCTAATTGTAACCTGAATGAGATGTTTTAAAATCTGACTTTTTGCAGCTCTGTTGACTCATGATAGTCTGAAAAGAATAAGATCAGCCAGGCCACTGTGGTTCAAAGGAGAGCGTTTTATTTTTATTACTCTTAAGATGTGTTGTAAGACTTGCTATTAATCCCCTTCTCTTCCCAGCGGCCACAGTGATATGATTGTTTAGAA
>PVIR01025515.1:0-24855 GCA_004026965.1 Petromus typicus | reverse complement strand
AAGGTAGGATTGATGGTCCCATTTGACCCGGCCATTGCCCTGCTAGGTATATACACACAAGAATTAAAAGACTCATATCACAGTGACATATGTGCACCCATGTTTATAGCAGCCCAATTTGTGATTGCTACATCTTGGAAACAACCCAAGTGTCCATCAACTGGAGACTGGATAAAAAAGCTGTGGTTCTTCTACAGAACGGAGTACTATTCTGCCATAAAAATTGATAAGTTTGAATCATTTCTACTTAAATGGACATACCTTGAGGATATTCTCTTAAGTGAAATAAATAGGGCACAGATAGGTACATATTGCATCTTTTCTCTGGTATGAGAAAATAAAGATGTAAATGAGTCCTAGCATTGTATGTTATATATTGTGCAATAGAAAATGCTCAATGTAAAATAGGGTGAAAGGGGAAAATGTTGAGATTGTAACAAAAAAGTAAGGAAACAAGTTTTATGTATATGGGGGGGTGGTAGGGTGGGTAGGGCTATGGGAAAAATGAGAATTAAGTTGTGTCTTATACTGGTACAAATCCCCATTATGGAGTGCAATCATGATGTATATATTTAATGTAATAATAAAGATAAAAAAAAGAAAAGATTACTGTGGACAATGAACCACTCTTCTAATATATAGTCAAAGAGAGATTGCTTAGATAACGTATTCTGATTGGATATGAAATAACAAATTTCTTGTCTCTCACTCCATATCATTTGTGATTTGAATGAGTTTCCTTTTGAGTATTTTATATCGCTGGGCAGATCCTGGTGAGAAAGGTTTTCTGCTATTATACCTGCAAATCACAAGTTTTTAGCTGGGAAGAATGCCAAATATTTTAGCTGTATAATTACAATTAAGATGTTTTTTGACTCTAGATGGGTTTGAAGACGTCAATAAAACCCCTAAAACTATAAAATAGTATATATTATGCAAACAGACATTTTAGAGGTGAAGAAACACAAAACATACAGACCTCCAGAGGAACAATCCCTAACACATAGTAGGCAATAACAATTTGTGTGTGTGTGAAAAGAACAAAAAGAAGAGGAGAGGGAAGGAATTTATCAATTTTCTTTTTTTTTTCTTCTTTTCTTTTTTTTTTTTTTTGAGACAGGGACTTGCTTTGTAGTTCAGGCTGGCCCTGAGCTCAGCCTCAAACTCACATCACAGCAATCCTCCTGCCTCTGCCTCCTGAGTGCTGGGATTACGGGCGTGAGCCACCACGCCCGGCACTGTGGGATGCGGTACTGATTGCTGCTGGGCGTGAGTCTCCACACCCAGTATGGTATGTGGTTACCAGGGATTGAACCCTGGTCCTTGCACTTGCAAGACAGGTGCTGGAACCACTGAGCTAAATAGTCAGCCCCAAATTTATCAATTTTCAAAGGTGTTTATAAGTCAAAGACTAAGAACAATTGCTCAAATGCTTTTTTCAGCATCACATCTACTAAAACTAGAACAATACAAAGAAAATTAGCCTAACCAATGCCATAGCTAGAGTTCATGCAGCTTGGAGTAGTCCTTCAGTTTGCTGTCCTTCAACACACTCAATATGTTAACCTTGTAAAATAGAAAATCAAAATGATATATAGAGAAAAATAGTCATATTTTGATGTACTTGAATCTTTGCCATGTTAAAATGGAATAAATTGTTACAGTATAATTTTTCTTTTGGCATTAAGGCTGCCCCCAAAATGTGTTCCCTGGACCGATATCACACACACACACACACACACACACACACACACACCCCACCACCACGTTACCCCACTGAGCATGGCCCAAAGATAACATGCAAATAGGTGTTTCGTAATACCAATGTGTATGATGTATTTTATATTTTTGAAGAATGAAATTATATCATTTACTGGAAAATGGATAGGTCTTGAGAGCATAAAGTGAAACAAGTCAGACATAAAAGGTTAAGTATTGCTTGGTTTCTCTCATCTGAGAAACCCAAAATATAAATTAATGAGGTATTAATTAAAATAATATATATTCCCCCAAACAAATGTAACAATTAGGTATCATGCATGTATACCAGTAAAAAATCTGAAAAATTACTATTATTTCTATTTAAGGCTATCAGTATATCAGCAAATATCTCAAGATGGAAAAATAAATTCTCAGTTATCTATGCGCTGACAGAATTTTCATTTATTCTTAGTAGTAAATTTACAAAAGTTTCACTTTTAACTATTTAATTTCTTTTTGAAGTAAAAGTATTTGACTGGATTCCAAAACTAAGAAAAGAGGTGATAAAGTTTTAGAGACTTAAAATTTGCTTAGGGTTGTAAGAGTTGGAAGTACATATTCCTATCTGCAGCCTGAAATCTAGAAGGCTTAAAAGGCAGAGATTTATCAGCATCCTCAGTCAGAAAAGGTGAACTGCACAGTCGGCTTTGGTTACTTCTCTGCATTAGCCGGAGAGGAGCTATCTGCAATCTCTACCATGCAATGGGGCAATATGGAGCAGTTCTGGAAAACTGGGCAAGTTGACAACTCTTGAATCAATCACACTAAGTAAAATATCTTTGAAGCTTTGTCTCAAGCATGTTTTTATCAGTCATTGCTTACTGGAAACAGGTTTAACGCAAGATATTAAGAGATGTAAGAATTTACAAGACTGGTTTACAATGGCTGCTGACAGAATCAGGTGTGGCAAAGTGTAAAAAGGGCTGTCTGTGCACTGGAGATTCGAAGAATCCAGTGGTGGGTCTAGAGCTCAGTGCAGTGTTTTGTGCTCGTCAGCACTGGGAGGCCAAAGGGTCGGCATAGAAGGTCTCAAGGTTATCTGCTGGAGGCTGACATGTCCTCCAAAAGTTTCAGAGTCTGTGCCGGAAGCCAGGAGACAACATTCAAGGTGAAAGTGAAGAAATAGAAGCAAGCCTTCTCTCCTCATTTTCATTTTGTAGCAGTCGGGCTACGTGTCTCCTGGCTGGTGCCGCTTACATCCAGGGTAGGTCTTCTATCCTCTGTAAATCCCTTCAGCCACACCTTGAACTGTGCTGATTCAATTTATCTTTTAAAAATAGATTTTATTTGATTTTATCTTATTCCCAATTTAGCTCCTCCCCCTCCCTGTGTACAAAAGCTGTTTCCACTTTTTAATCCTTCTATTTTCATGTCCCTTCCTTCCTTTTTCCTTCCTTCTTCCTTGTTCCCCTTCTCATCTGAAGGGGAAAACTTTCTTCCCATTTTCCAACATTCATTATGCATCTCAGGTCTTATCTCCACTTTCAGTTTCTCACACCAGAGAAACAATGCGATATTTAAACATGTATGTTTGATTTATTTTACTTAAGAGTATGGTCTCAAGGTCCATCCATTTAGCAATAAATGTCTGAAGCTCATTCAAGATAGTTGACCATTTCTTATTCAAGTTGACACAATCAGTTAACTCTCACAATATTGATGTTCCAGAATGCTAGACAAAAACATCACACAAATTATATTTACTGTACAACAATTCTAGAATTCATAAAAATGATTTGAGAAGTATTTTAAGTCCATTGTATATCTCTATTTCTTATCCAGTTCTATTTATTTTGTTTACTTGGTACAAAAAATAGGGCATGTCATCTGGTCACAAGTGGCCTATAATTTATTACTTGTACCTACATAATCAATAATTAACTTATGACAGTACAATGGCAAAGATTTCACAACATACTTTCTAACTATAATGAACAATGTTGCTTGCAAATTGTGAGCCATTATTGTTTGCAAATTTGACTGACTATTATTACTTATTAGATGTATATACAGGTAAATTTTAACTAGAACTTTGGAAAAAATTGAAGTTCAAACTGAACAATATATTCTATAATAGCCATCAAGAAAATACTTACATTTAAAAATTTTTCTGATACATTTTGTTTTAGGAAAAGGACGATAGGACAGATGCTAGAAAATTGTGTCTCTCCTACAGGAAACTGAATTTTTAAAAAAATCAAATAGTGAGAGGAAAATGGAAGGTTAATTGCATCTACTCAGGAAAAAGATTATGTTGTATAAGTTTTCATATTTTCTGAAAAAGGAAGCTTTTCTTCTCTGACCATAGAGCAAACAGATATCTCAAGCCAGGGAAAGGGGCATATCTTATATGAAAACTAGAAATGCAACTAAACTATATCCTTTAGTGGCCATCACTTAAAAACTTTCAGTTGAGATTAAGTTACATAAAAGATTTTTGGTATCATGTTGGTTGAAAATACTATGGAAGTATTTTTTTAAAACAAGGATTGTAGTATTTTCTATCTAAGAAGGTCAGATACAAATTGAGAAAAGTTGGTATAATATTCTAATTAACCTAAAAGGAGAAATTAGGTATTAAATGTGATTAACAAATGCCAATAGAAAGAAGAAAGATAAGACTAGAGTTGTAGCTCAGTGGTTCAATACTTGTCTAGCATGTTCATATGTGGCTTAATGGCCCTAGGTTCTGTCCCAGTAAAACACACACATACATGTACCCAAAACCGTTATACTTAAGTATTCATTTCTTTTTCTTTTTTCCCCTAATACTGGGGACAAAATTCAGGACCCTGTGCTTGCCGGCTAGGCACAGTGCCAATGAGTTATATCCCTGGCTCAAGTATTTGTTTCCTTAAAATCTTCTATAACGTTCAATTTCTACCTTTTAAAACTGAGGAATAAGTTATGTACAATATAGATTTGAAAGTGCTCTGTTTAGTGAGTTTTGACAGTATGTACACTTTCATTTAACTATCACCCAAAATAAGATACAATATTTTATCACTCTTTCAGTCAGTAGCTACAACCTTGACTTCCACTATTATCCCCAGCAGAGATGGCAGTTTCCGATTACCGTAGGCTACTTCTGCCAATTTTTAAGATTTCAAATAAATGACATCAAGTGGTGTATACTCCTGGGGATGGCTTCTTCTGTTTAGTGTGTTTTTGAATTTGATCTGTGTTGTAGTATTTCCTATATAGAGACAGCAAAATTTATTTATTTACTTACTTATTCTAAAAAATCCACTTACTCATTCTGGCCATCTGCGCTATTCCCAAGAGGTTTTTGCTATTATGAATAAAATTGCTATGAACATTTATATAAAACTGTTTGTGTGGTTGTAGTTTTAATTTCCCTTATATAAACACCTATATGTGGAATTTGCTGGATGATACAGTAATTATGTGTTTACATAAAGAAATTTCCAAAAATTCTCCATTGTGGTTGTACCACGTGGCTCTCTTGTCAGCAATGGTGAATGTCAGTTGTTCTGCACCCTCATTAACACTTTAGTAATATCAATCTCTTTAATTTTAGCCATCCTAGAGAGAGTATAAAGTATTCTCATTTTGGCTTTAACAATGTCCATTAAACATATAAAAAGATGTGTGGTTATGGCAAGATGTACAGTTAAAGCCACATGAGCTATCATTTCAGAACTCCCCAAAAAGCTAAAGGACCAATAATGTCAAAGGTTGATAAGGATGTGGAGCAACTGGAATACTTACACATTGCTGGAGAGAATAGAATTAGGAATAAAACTTTAGAAAACCTTTCAGCACTACCTGCTAAAACGAAACAAATCCTTACATGATGACTCTGTCAGAGCCTTTCCTATGTCTCAAGACAAGTAAGAACATATATCCACCTAAAAAACATGCGTTCATGGCAAACTACAAAGCAAGATGCTGTCTCAAAAACCAAAAGCAAACAGTAGTTCCTGTGTAAGCCACTACAGTATTCAGTACTTTGAGTCTTAACACCAAAAACCAAGGTTTGCTTAATACCTCTTAATGTGTCAAAAGAAAAAAACTAAAGAAATAGCTGCAAAATTTTGGCTAAGTTGTATAGTTGCCTTGAGCAAAGAAATCCAATAAAAGCAACACAGCACTTAATATAAATATTTAATTATGCACAACTTATTCAAGAAATTAAGTGCTAGAGAAGAGTAGAGAGATACCCTGTCTGAAGGTGTTGCATTCTATATAAACTAGGAAAAATATTACATATATGGCAAAATATAACTACATTTACCTTTGGTTTATTTCTAGTTCAGCATTTATCATGTTATTTTGAACATATGTTTATATGTCTGCCTTTTATGCCAGGAAGATAAACTCTAAGGGAGTTTATGAATTCTTTTTTTGGGGGGGGTAGGTGTTTCATATATTCTTGAATTTCCAAACTCCAGCACAGAATCAATATCATTAGACAAGTGCTCAATAAATACCTGGAAAAACTAAAGAAGAGATGTACAACATGGGACTAGAGGAATAGCTCAGTGGTGAACAGTTTTTCCAACATGTGCAAGACTTGGGGTTTGAACTCAGACACAAGAGGGGTGGGAGGTCAGAGAAAAGGAGAGGGAAAGATGGGGAGGGGTGGAGATAAGATGAGGGGAGGAAGAAAAGGGAAAGGAGAGGAGGAGGGTGAGAGTATAAATACTCAGAGTGATATTCCAGCTACAGGAATTCAGAAACACTCAGAAGAAGGAAAGTTTCAGTTAGGTTTTGAAAATGAAGAGAATGAGTGGAATTCATCTGGTAGAGATTGGTCAGGAGGATGAAGAGAATTCAGAGAGCTAAAAGAGACAAGCAAAGGCATGGATGTAAGAGGATTCCAGAGATGGGCACAGATGTGTTAAGTTAGTGCACCAGACAAGTGTCCAAGCATGGTAGCAGACCTGGTCAGAAACTGTGACCTGACTACAGAAAGCTTTAAATGTCAGCTGAAAAAAAATTCACATGCTAGACACTGAAGAGTGTGAGAAGGAAAATGATTTGTGCTACAGGAAGCTAAAATGAATAGTGATTTTGGAGGGATGGGGAGATGAAAATTACAAGGTTAGCGATATATCTTTTTTTTAATGAAATGTTGCATTTAATTTGATTTGCTAATACAGGCTGGAATATACCTTGCCTGGAACATTTGGGATAGAAAGTGTTCCAACTTCCAGAGTCTTTGGGGGGAATTTTGGAATATTTGCATAAACATCACCAGTTGGTCATCCATAATCTGAAAACTTTAAACCTTAAATGCTCCAAAACCTAAACCCTTTCAGTGTCACACTGGTGTTCCAAAAGTTTTTGATTTTTTTTTTTATTAGGAATGACTGATTTTTGTTTTTTGCTTTTTGTGGTAAAATATAAAACCCAAAAATTTAAAGTATAGCTTGATAAAATTAAGTACATTCACAACTGTGCAACTATCACCATTATCACTCTAAAACTTTTTCTTCATAAACTAAGTCTATGTCATTAAATGATGACTTCCAATTCTCCTCCCCTCCTTGATATCCCTGATAACCACTCTTCTACATTCTGTATCTGTGAATACTCCAGGAACTCACATATGTGGAATCATATCATATATAGCCTTATGTGTCTGGCTTATTTAACTTAGAATAGTATCTTCAAGGCTCACCTATGTTGTAGAAGGTGTAATTTCACTCACTTTTAAGGTTTAATAATGTTCCATTCCATGTATATATCACTCTTTGTTTATCCATTGATAGACCCTGGATGTTTTCCACCATATGACTATTGTAAATGATGCTGCTGTGAATATTATTTTGCGATCATTTTGCTGAGAATATTTGTGTCTTTATTCACAAGGGATATTGCTTTATAATTCTTTTCCTGTAATGACTTTGTCTTATTTTGATTTTGAAATAATATTACCCCATAAGACAAACTGGGAATATTCCCACCTCTCCTACTTTCTGGATGAGATTTTATAGAATTATCACTGCTTCCTTGAATGATTGGTGAAATTCACCAGTGAAACCATTTCAGGCTGGAGTTTTCTTTGTTAAAGAGTTTTTACTAAAAATTCAATTTTCTTAATAGATATAAAGACTTTCTGGTGGTTATTTTTCTTTGAGTGAATCTTTATGATTTCCATTTTTT
Source organism: Petromus typicus (assembly GCA_004026965.1). Classification (NCBI taxonomy): domain Eukaryota; kingdom Metazoa; phylum Chordata; class Mammalia; order Rodentia; family Petromuridae; genus Petromus; species Petromus typicus. Next base: position 16,962 of record PVIR01025515.1, on the reverse strand, counting down.
CCAAACACAAATTAGATCATTTCATCTAAGTTATCAAATCCACGGCCACAGAGTAATTTGAGGCATTCTTTTATCACCACTGAGTGTCACAGATATTGCTTCCTTTATTCCAGACATTGCTGGTTTGCATCTTTGTTTCCTTCTTAGTCTGGTCAGGGCCTTATTAGTTTCACTGACTATTTTCAGGGACTTAGTCTTTGGTTTCAGAGTTTCTCTCTTCTCTGTTTTCTACTTTGTTGACTTCTGTTCTTCATGTCTTCTGCTTGATTTGGGTTTAATTTGTTCCTCTATTTGCATAAGGAAGTTTGAATTAGTGATTTGAGACCTTCTTTTCTAATTATAATTTGGTGCTATAAATTGCCCTAGATGGACAACTATAGTTGCATTTTACATGTTTTTTCCTCACTTTATGGAGTTGAAACATCTCCTAATTCCTTTTCTGACTTGGTCTAAACTTCAGGCTTTTGTCTGCAAAGAAACCAAGCACCTAAAAATAATTTCACTCTAATCCTATTATCAGAGAAAGTAATACAGTCAATATGTTGTGCTGGCCCTGAAATCTGTCACTGCTGTCCACAACTTAAATATGGTAATATATATGGGAAAATATATATCTATAGTATGTTCCTATATAATAAAATTATATGTAGTTGTGAAATGTAAATTCAGTAAATGACTCCTACCCATGAACAACATAAAAGAAGTGGTCAAATTCAGCTTTTTGTTAAGTTTTTATTTGATAATTTCTCTAATAACTGATAGAATAAATTCTCACATTTAAAAGAAAATTGCTTTGTAAACTTTGGAGTACACTAAAAAAGATTAAGCATTTCTTATGGATAAACTTTGCTGTAATGCATTATTCTTTGCTAGCACTTTCACTGCTTGGGCCTGGGTACTGAAGTTGGTCTTTCTTCCTTCAAATGATGTTTCCATTTCAAAATGGTCATGGACCATGGGATATTATTTAACCTCTTTAGTTTCAGTAATAAAATAGAAGTGACAGTATTTCCAAGAAAAAGTCACGAGAATTAAATGAGACAACTCATATAAAGTCTTAATATAGTATCCAAGAGACAGTAAATGCTTATTAAATAAAAGAAAATTTTCCCTAATTTTAATAGCAATCTTACTTTTAAAGCCTATTTAGGTCAAATCTCATTACATCAAGTTTAAATATTATAAATCATTTTCTATAATAAATAATCTATTTTATGTTTGATCTAAATTCAAAGTAACTTGTCAAAGATCTTTTCTTCTTTTGGCCAATTAAATGAAAAGTCTGGGAGTTTCATGTCTTTATTTTGCTCTTTTAAACTTTACCAATTCAAGAGAAGGATAGTTATAGCTCTAGAACACTGATGTCTTTTTAACCTAACAAGCCTCAAAAACTCTGAGAAAATACACATGAACCATGTAACTATACTTCTTTCTACATGAAATGCTCAAATATAGCCTAGACTATACATACACTGAAATAAAATGCCAACATCCAACAGAGGTGTCCTTGACTACACAGATGTGAATGGGATGAGTGCCTTAAAAAACCAACCACAAGTGAAGCTAGATGATGAACCAATAATTTATACATTTCCAGAAAGTATGAAAACAAAATGCAATTACTATGAAAACCAAATATCAAATATTTTAAATATGAAAAACATTAAAGAGGAATCCGAGACCTTACCAAGTAGAAACTAGACAGGTCTTTACAAGTAAATAAAACTAAAACCAGTAACTATGACTAAGAGAATAATCAATATCTTATATGAGGAGAAAAAAGCAAATAATCTAGAAAAGAAAATAAATTCATCCTCTTCCATTCTCTCTTGTTCAGATGATTTTACTTCTTTCACATGGAAATTACTAGCAACAAATACACATTGCTTTCAATTCACCTTCAGGTTCAGTAGTTGTAGTCTAGGGAGTGTGGCAAAAGAAACACTATTTAATCAGAATTTGTGCATTTGTATATAGGTCTGTCATCTCGCAGAGACTCAGCTTTGCAAAAAAGCAGAGAAAATGTCTGTCCTAAAAAGTTGTGACTTAAATTGGAAAAGAAATGAAAACACGGGAAAATGGATAAATGAAAATTAAAGTTGTTTGACAAAATATAAGATAAAGCACAAACGTGAGCCATGAATGTAATTTCAAAGTAAAAAAAATACAAAGAAGCAGATGAAAGTTAAATGTAATATATTTTATTTAACCCAGTATATCCAAAATATTATTTCAACATGTCAATCAATATAAAGTTAATGAGATGTTTTTACATTCTTTTGCTTTTTGTGTTAAGTATGGAAAAGGATATGTCTTTTACATGCACAGCACAGAGAAATTCAGATTAACCACATTTCAAAAGCTCCACAGCCACACATAGCTACTGACTATGGCACAGGACAGCATGTTTAGATCAAGGTGAGGTGTAATGTATATTTATTAGAACCAAATAGAACTTCCTATTAAATAATCTCTGTAGGACTTAAGAGTTGTTTTTAAAATCAATACACTTATGTTTTTATTTCTGCTATAGTAATGTAAAATAAAAATGTAAAAGAAAATATCATCTCTACTTATAAGACCAAGTATTTATCCTAAATATAACCAATCAAAAATGATTATGACAGGTCACTAACAGTCATCTATTCTATATTTGGTTTTGTGGTTATTTTACTAGGACTTGAATTATATACTAATTTAACACAGAATCTAATAATCTCAAAAAATAAAACCTGACTGGGCCAGGGATTTAGCTCAGTGGTTCCAATGCCTGCCTTGCAAGTGCAAAGTCCAGGGTTCATCCCTGGTAACCACATACAACAATGCCAGGCGTGGTGTCTCACACCTGTAATCCCAGCACTCAGGAAGCAGAGACAAGAGGACTGCTGAGTTCAAGGCTGAGTTCTGGACCAGCCTGAACTACAAAACGAGATCCTATCTCAAAAACAAAGAACCTAAAACATTTTTTTAAATAAAAAATAAAAATAATAAAACAACTAACTATAAGTACACAAACAACTCAAGCTAAATGTTACAAGGGATAAGGCATACTTGCCAGCAAATAAACAACAGGTAGCAAGAGCTTGTAATGATTTTGTATTGCAAACTTTTCACTTCATAGAACCTACCATTGTTAAATCATGATAGTTTATTTTTTTCCTTCATAAAAATTTAATTGTAAACATGTAGTCTTATAAAAATTTAATTTTAAGTATTTGGATTACCACTTATTATAACAACTTAGTTACATATAAATGTAAGTAAACACAACATCATATTTAATATATTAAAATAATGCTACAAAACCAGGCAGGGTGGTGAATGCTTGTAATCTCAGCTGAGGTAGGAGGATCACAAGCACAAGCTTAACTTAGGCAACTTAGCCAGTTAATGAAGTCCTTTTTGAAAAAAGGGCAGAGGGAGGGTGACACTCTGTGTGATGCCTGGGTTTCAGGTTTGGCCCTGGATTTACTTGCCAGTATCACCAAGGGGGGACAAAAAAAGCACCTCATTTACTTTGAAAAGATTCACTGGATTGCTGTCAAATAGTATTTACATTTATTGCTAAAATTAAACTAAATAATACACAGTAGGCACATTTCTAAATGCCAAGAGTAGGAGGGAAAATACATATACAGCAAAGATTTCTTAACTGTAAGTTCTTTTCAAAGTTATCTATAATGCATAAAATGTGCACCCATGTGTATGTATGCACACACATTTATACACTGAGTAGTAAGGCAGTATATTTTTGTTTTCTATGTATGGAGATGTCCCTGAAATTGACAGTTTCATCTATCTCATCAGTCTTCCCCTGGTCCAACACAAGTGGTCAGATGATATAGAAGCATTAAGTAAGGACAGACAATTAGACATGTGACCGTTGTCTCATTTCAAATCTGGCAAGAACCATTTTATTATCTTCTACAACTTCAACATTATGAAAAGCTATTAAAATCTTAGGGACCAAACTCTCTGGACTTTTGAGTTTTCATTTACTATGCAGGCCTTCTCCCTGGAAGACTTTAGCAATTAGTGTACTAGCTCAGAAGTGACACATGAGGGAAAAGCGCCATGAGCAGAAGCAGTAGTTCTGTGTCTGCTGGTTCCACCCACATAGCCCTCTTAGACCCCTCACCAAGTCTGCACCCCACAGGCTTAAGGTCAATGACAGGATCACACTGCAAACAGTATGGCTGCTCAGAACAGCGCTGTGACCTCACATTTGAACTTTCCAAGGAAGTTCCTTCAAATGGCACAAATTTCCTAAGCTAATGCTGACAGCAGTCACAGATATTCAATGCAAACACAAAGGTGTGCACTTCACAATTTTAAACACTTGGTCAGACTTCAGAAATAAAACTACCCAATGTATTAAGAGACTCACATCTGGCATTTCTGTAGAGAAGGAAAGGGTCCTGGAGTTGGAAATCCAGGTCTTTAGTAATGGGTTCTGTCCTATTTTCCATGCTCAGCCTATTCATAATAGTGAATCCGTGCTCTGGAGAAGCAGACCTGAAGATCAGAAAGAGGGGGTGTGGAGAGTGTCAGAGGCAAGGTGCTCAATATACTATAGAGGCAATGTAACTATAAGGCATGACCAAAATATCCAGTGAATATTTAAGTTTTAAAAGGGGTATTACAATAAAAGACAAGTGTCGTGAATCCCCTTCAGGATCCTCCTTCCTGCTTCAAACATATGTATCCTTTCGCTGTTGCCACTTTCTAAAGTAGAGCTGCAAGTCTTCTCCCACCACTGTCTTTACCAGGTGTGATTAGAAAAAAGTACAGTGAGGACATCTGCCAAGTGCATTCAGCTCAGTCAGGCTCATAAAACACTCACCTCATGGGCCGGGGATTTAGCTCAGTGGTTCCGGCGCCTGTCTTGCAAGCACAAGGACCCAGGTTCAATCCCTGGTAACCACATACGATAACTGGGTGTGGAGACTCACACCCAGAAGCAACCAGTACCACATACCACAGTGCCGGGCGTGGTGGCTCACGCCTGTAATCCCAGCACTTGGGAGGCAGAGGAAGGAGGATTGCTGTGATGTGAGTTTGAGGCTCAGGGCCAGCCTGAACTACAAAGCGAAACCCTGTCTCAAAAAAACCTAAAAAAAAAAAATAATAATAATAAAAAAAATAAAACACTCACCTCATGCCCTGGGCCCAGCGCTATGCAGCTTCTGGTTCCTTCCCAAAGTCAAAGTGACCATTGAATGTAAATATTTTGAATCGATTCAGGACACTGAGGTAGCTGTAGCAACATGTGTAAAGTGGCTTACGGTAGAGGACTTTCAGAACTGCTTTAGAAAGTAGTCAAAAGGAAGGAGTATGCATGTTTGAAGCAAAAGGGAAGCATTCTGAAGGGGATTAATGGCAGTGTGTCTTGATGTGATGAATTTCTAAATCTAAACATTTCCCATATTTTCCTATCACACCTCATACATTCTTATGTGTCTCCTAAACTTTCTCTGTGTATATACAGCTTTCAAGAAGCTGACTTTACACACAGAATACATTTCTTTACCACCGGCGTCATTATGCACTAACTCCTATGTGAGACACCATGACTGCCATAGTTAACTCTTGATAAAATGGAGCTGTCCTTCTTTAACTGTCTGTCTGTATATATGTGTCCATACGTGTACATCTTGTTTTATAAACATACATCTTGTTTCCCTATGTTTAAAATTCCTTTAAGTCAGAGATAACTACTTTTTAAATTAGTGACAGGCACTTTGAAGGGATCTTAGTTCACACAGAGTGTATATCTCAATTATACAAATAACTTTTCATAGAAAAATGTTAATGTTGGTTTGAAATTGAGAGTTGCAAAGTCTCTAAGAGAAATGAAGTAAGTCACTGGGAAGAGAAACAGTACACTTGAGCAGGTCATGTAAAGGTTCAGTGGGCATGTATGTTGCTTTCTTCAGTGTAAAAGGAGAAGCTTCCCAGACAAACTACTATAAAATTTTTTCTCAATAAAAAGTATATTTGGAGATTTTGTATTTTTCATTTCATTCAACAAATCTCAATGCCTCCTCCTGCAGAAAGAACCCACATTATACAGAGTATTCACTCTAACAGCTACATGCATATTGTCTGCCCTTGGGTAACAGCCATCTAGTACTTCAACTGCACAACCTCTGGTGACAAATGAAATGTCACATACGTACACACTGAGACTGAATTCATTTATTTATTTTAAAGTAGGGCAGTAGGGTTGTTATTAACAAACCCACAGAAATGTTATGCTTTTTTCTTTTTTTTAGTACCGGGGATTGAACTCAGGACCCTGGGCTTGCGAGGCAGGTGTCAGAAGCACTGAGCTAAATATTCTGTCCCTCCAAAGAATGTTATGAACAACAGAAAGAAAAATGTTTGCATGTTAGTTTTATTTCACTTCCAATCATTCAATGCTGATAAGGAGGTAAAACATAGCTACATTACTGATTACAGGATTTTCGTTTAAAATCTCCAATTTTAAAATTGAGAGAAGGCAATCTTTGCCTGGCTTGTTTTACAAAGAAGTAAAATGATGGCAGACATATAATCAATACAGAAGTAATCATAATCATCATCTCGCCTTAGATTGAAAAGGATGAAAATGTACTCCTGAAGACTGATAGGTTGCCTGGAATGCCAAGGGCAGACATCACCAGTGTCTCTACGAACTCTATCAGACAGAATACATGAAAAAAATTCCTCTTAAAATGGGGTCAGGTGTTTTGTATAAGAATCCGAATTTGATTCTTCCTGTTCCTCATTATCACAACAGGAACTCACAGCTGTGTGTGGGGACTACGTCATCTCCTGGTTTACAAAACAGGCCAAGGAATAAAAGGGCCAGTTGCTTAAAGTAAGCTTTTGGGAGAGAAGTCCAAGTGTAGCATAGTCGGCTGCATTACTTGTGCGTCAGCTAAGCTGGGAAACTTGAGCCTGTGGGAGGGGGAAGGGCACGGGGTGGGGCAGGACAACAGGTATCCTCTTCCTCAGGAGTTACATTTGGAAGAGAGATTAACAAACTTCAGACACCTCCAAACTCTCTACCTTCAGGTCTCCCCCTATCCCAAGTGGCTGGCCACCTCCCCTTGAGTGTCCTGCTACTATTCCAAAAATATCACATCAAAAAACTGAAGGCTAAGGGCTGGGGTGTAGCTAAGTGGCAGAATATGTGCTTAATATGTGAGGCCATGGGTTTCTTTGTTGGCAGTGTAAACTAAAAAGTGAAGACCTCTCCTCAAACCAGACTCAACCTTTCGATTCTGCCAACTATTTTTATCTCTACATTCCATTTTCAAAAAACGTTATCTCTTAACCTTACCACCCTCTCTTCAGGCTGCCCTTTGGTGCCCTCTCTTTTCTACACAAGACATGCCAGACCTAACTTTGAGTGCCTCACGTGTGCTCCATGGCAATAATTTTCTTAACATACTTCTGAATTCCATTTCTTCCACAGCCAATACACCTCCTGATGTTAGGACGCTGGCTCCCCATGGGTTCTCATGAATCTAACAGTCTACTTTTCATTTTTAGTGAGTCCCTACTGCTAGAAAAATAAATCTCAGAAGCCTTAGTCTGCCATCCCGAGTCACCCGGTTTCTTTACCCATTTAACTAACAGAAACCACTGTCTGCGTTCTGCAATATGCGAGGTTCTGTGCCTCTGCTTTTACTCCCCTTCCTATTGAGACTACCTGAGCCTCTTTCTATGCAAGGAAAAAAGCAAAATCGTATCAATTCTATACAGCATTCTACTATCTACCATAGCAGCCAATTGGTTTCCTATAACCCACCCACTAGCATCAAAATCTATCTGCATTCTTCAGCATTTTTTTGTTTGCTGTGCTGCAGGTGGAACCCATGCCAGACACTCTACCACTGACATACACTTGCAGCTCCTTTATTTATCCTACACGTGAATATACATGAACAGAAAATACAACTAATGTGTATTTGTGTGTTTCCCTTTTCCCTGATTAAATTGTTATACCAAGAGGGTTTTGTACTAAGCTTTTGTGTTTCATCTCTGCACCTCTTGAAGGTAACTGCATTTAGCTAAGACAATATAGTGAATGTTCATTTAAAAATTAGCTATTAAGGCAATACACATACTGTATATCTCTGTACGTGTGCGAGGTTAACAATATCTGGTAGAAATGCAAGAAATGCATTTCTTTTCAAAAAGAAAGGCAAATGGTAGGAATTTATTAATAATCTTAATGATCTATCCTGAAACATACTCTGTTAAAAGAGCGTGAGTTCAGGCTGGGGATTTAGCTCAGTGGTTCTGGTGCCTGTCTTGCAAGTACAAGAGCCTGGCTTTGATCCTTGCTAACCACATACCATACTGGGCATGGAGACTCACGCCCAGCAGCAACCAGTACCACATAGCACAGTGCCGGGCGTGGTGGCTCACGCTTGTAATCCCAGCACGCGGGAAGCAGAGGCAGGACTGCTGTGATGTGAGTTTGAGGCTGAGCTCAGGGCCAGCATGAACTACAAAGCGAGACCCTGTCTCAAAAACAAAACAAAACCAAAAAAAGGCGTGAGTTTGATTCCTGGTATTGAAAAAAAATTATATTTAAATTATATCCTGAAACCAGTATTCACTGGAAAAAAAACCCAAAGGGTGATATATAGTATTCCCTTCCTGTCAGCTAGTAATTTTAAACAAAGATTCAGTTGTTTTTACTTCTCTAGGAAAAAAAAAAAATCTTTACTTGAACAATGACACAATTGAGCTAAAATATTATTTTGAAGATTGTCAGTTTTTCTTAAAGTAAAATAATCTTACCTTGTGTAAACAAATAAGGTTCCTTCCACATCAGTCTTCTCCTAAAAAATAAAACACATAACATGTTTGTTCTCTTCATTCACAGAGGCTGAATGTAAACTTCTGATAGAATAAGAATTACACTGAGTCTCAAAGGGTGAAGCTGCAGTACAGAATCAGAAGGCTGCTCCTAGGGAAAGAAGAAGGCAGCTTCTTGCCCTAACTGGCTCTGCTGAGTGAGCAGCAGGAAGTGTCATTCTTTTGTCATTATCTCTCTTTTCCAAATACAGGGTGAGTGACCCATCTTTATCTGAAGCAGTGATAAAGGAAGCATCCCGCAGACTGTATTAGAGGAGAGTGTATTAAGTGTGCTGCCCTCTGCCGAACTGGGTAGATGCCAAGCTGCAGAGAACCCTGGCACCTGCCTTTTCACTTTATCATCTTCATTTTATTTTTCAGCTTCATTTTCCCTTGCCATGTCCTGTCACCTGGGAGAGCAGATCACCTGTCAATAATTTTGACTTTGACCTGCTAGCCGGAAGGTGGCAATGATGCTGTAGTTCTCACAGGAATAAATCACCTACTTTGAATGGAATATTTAGAGTCAGATTTTCATCTAAGACCTTTGGAAGAAAGTTAGAACTATTACCAAGTTAGGAATCAAGAATTGCCTGAGAAAATCTAGAGGGGGTAAAGTTAAAAGTTTAGTTAGTTCATTTGGCATTTCTTTTCCATATTGCCAAAGGCAGGAACCCTAGTCCCATGATAATGTTCATCAATACAATGTGTATAAGTTTTTGTTCAACTAGTAATTCAACAATCATAATTCTGAATTTAAAAAATGCTTTTGCTATTTTACATGGTTTAATTTCAGCATTCTACTTAAACCCCCAATATCTTATTAATATTACCAAAAATCACTCAAAATTAAGTTTTCTATAATTCTGATTTATGAAAAAAAGTATAAACCAAAGTAACAATTTTTAAGAGACACACAAAAATTGAAAGCATGATCCTTTCACATGCTCAAGTAATTCTTTCCAAAGCAGTGGCAGTAATTAAGTAATTCTAACAATTTTCTTGGTCACCTCAGTTCAGTGAGTCTCAAAATGTGGTCTCTTGACCAACAAAAACAGTGCATAAAAAGTTCATAGAAATACATTTCTGGCCCTGGCCAGACCCACTGACTGAGAAATGCTAGGGCTGTCATCTAGCAATTTGCTTTTTAATAAGCTGTCCAAGTAATTCTGAAGCATATGAATTTGCAAACCACTGCCTGAACTCAATAACATATTCTCTGCCCACGGAAACATGTAAGGGGTCATGAAAACAAAATGCACTGCAGTCCAAATTGTATCAAACTATCACAAAACATAATCCATCAACAGGATGAATGGTTAAAGAACACGTGGTGTATATACACAATGAAGTATTACTCAACCATGAAGGATAAATTGGAGTCACTTGTATGAAAGATGGATACACCTAGAGAGCATAATGCTAAGTGAAATAAGTCAGAAGCAAACTAAATATCACATTGTGTCTCTTATATGAGAAGCTCTAAATATAAAGAGCAAAATAAAAGATGATAAGAAACAGGGAAACCATGTAGTGATGGGAAGGGTATCTGGAGATGAGGAAGACAAAAGGAAGGGGGAAGAAAAAGGATCAAGATGTGATGTGTATATGTATCAAGTCTCACAATGAATCTATTATTCAGTGCAAACACATATTAATAGAAAGGGGGAAATCATTTAACTGGGAAATAAAGAGTAAATGCCTTTGTAATCATTTAGCGGTAAGATTTTTAATCTAAGATGTTATTGAGTAGGCAGTTAGAAATAATGAATTTACATCAGTTAAGAAAATTTTAGCTCTTCCCTAACATACAGTCATGGGGATGAAAGTCAGAGTTCACCTTTTAACTGCACTTAGTATGAAATTTCCATAAATCACACCAATGAATTGTGACAAGTATCCTTATTTCTCAGCCTGGCCCACTTGCCACTGCTTTGAGAAATACTTAGTCAAAAATGACAAAAAAATCCCAGAAATATTACTTATCTTTCTTCGCAAATAAATACAACACAATAAATAAAATAAATACAATAACTAAGACAATAAAATAAATACAACACAATAAATAAAATAAATACAATAATTAAGACATCTATGTTGAGTATACTTTCAGAACTAAGAATTAAATTCAAACTCCCACACTATTAATTACAGAGAAAATGGCCCTCACAGTACAATAAATGTGACCCAGTATAAGAATTTGTGGGTGGTTTTGAAAATTCAATTGGTCTAACTGGCAAGCATTTAGTAGTCCATATGAAGAATCAAATTGTAGAGACTAAATATTAGCTATTATCCACTACATTGACAGGATACCAAAGTTAGAATACATATGATGGAACTAAGACTCCTGAAGAGGCCATGTGGCTTGTCACACCTTACTGTCTTCTTGTACTTGACCTTGGAGATGCAAATCAGAATATGCATTAACACAGAGAAGCTGACAGCTTCTGACTTTTTACTTCTTCTGTGATATAACAAATTACTCTTTTCCTCTAAATACAAAAAACTTCACTACTTTTGGTTGTGATAAATCCAAAATCAGAACTGTAAGAGGAAAGCCTTTCCTAGAATCATTTTCTAACTTCTAACAAGCAAGTCTTAAACCTCACATTTGTTCTCAGCTTTCTAGTGGAGAGGAGCTTTAGTTCTGTAACTACAAGATGGCCCTAGAGCTGGTTCTTGCCAGATCAAACACTAGTTTACTGCCCTGGGTTTCACTTTCTCCACCGGAAGGAGACAACTGGTCTATACCATTCAGACCTTTTTAACAAATAAAAACACACTTTAAGAGTTCTAAGATACCCCAAAAAGAGGACTTTGGAAATACAAATTTCTGGTTTATTATTGGCTGAGCTAGTTCAAGTTCATGCTCTTTCTTGATCCTTAGTTAGCCAAGAACAATAAAAAATTTTCACCTTTTTGTATAATGTCCAGGGTTGGAGGTGTGGGGAATAGTTAAAACAGGATTTTGTTGGATCTTCCAAGTATGGAGGACTTTAATGTTAAAATATTAATTCACAGTTCTAAGGAGCTTTAAATTTATAAAATCTAAGTATGAATCAACTCAAAATTCAGATTTAAAAATAACAAAATGGAATACAGACTGTGCTGTTCTGTAAATTATTACAGATACTTTTGAAACAACTCAAAACAATCTCGATTTTAATTACTCTTAGTTAAATGAAAAAGTATGGTCTCAATTTTTCTTACCAAATTTGTCTCCTCCAAATCTGTCACATCAGTCGCCTTTGAAGTGTTCAATACATCCAATGCCTGGCTCTCATTATCCAAAGGTTCAGATTTGGTGTGTTACATTTCTAAAAAGTTGAGTTATTTTGAGGCACAGAAAACTTAGAAAACCATTAGCTGGAAATACAGGCTATTAGTCATTTAAAAATTTCTCAAGGTTAGTATTTTGGACATTTTGGAGGAGACAATTCTTTGATGTAGAATGGATAACAACGCCTACACTTCATAGGATATTTAGCTTTATCCCTGGCCTCTAACTTGCAGATGCTAACAACACCCTCTCTCAGTGACAAGTTTGCTGATACTGCCAAATATCATCCAGGGGCAAAATAAACTCCAGCAGAGGGCCATTGCTCTATAGATTTAAAAAAAAAAAAAAAAAGAATACAAGCGGTTATAATTTTCAATTAATACAGGTATTGTGGGGGGACATCTCTCCTGGCAATGGAAAAATAAGCCTAGCCCTAAAATGTTCTATTTCAGTAATGATATGACCATCACTTCCTATTTATTTATTTATCTTTTGGATGCTGGGAGTTGAACTCAGGGCCTTGTGCATGCTAAGCAGGCGTTTTTGATTTTGCCTGTACTGGGGATTGAACTCATGACCTTGCCCTTGTGGAGAAGACATAGTGCCATGAGCTAGATCCCAGACTCAAGTATTTATTCTTATCACTGAACTCTATCCTCAGCCTTACAATCCTTTAAAAAAAAAAAAGAGCTAATTTTCTGTTGATAATCATTCCTGATTTCTCCTCTTATAAATTTGATTTCATTTGTAAATTTTCAGTATAATAAGAATTCCCATCTGCCTTCTTGCAAACACTTCTTCCTACATTCTTATCTTCTGTATATGTTTATTAGGTTTATATTCAAAAGCCTCCCTACCAGAGTCCTGTGTGATGACATTTGGAGACAGTCATGACAATTTGCTTGCCTCCAGCAACTAGTCTGTAGTTGAACTAAGTCTCTTTCTTTTGCCTGGCTATCACAGCCTTGAAAATTAGTATTTGAAAGAATGACCTTTTACTGAATGAATTATGCCTATCTGAAGGCAACAAGTCCCAGAAACAGGAAAACATAACTCCTGTAAATAATGCATGGTGACAGTTCTGCCTCTGGATGAGGCCTTTGTTAATGGGATTCACTGGGCACCTAGTGGAGTTTTGCAATGCTTTTAAAAGGTTTTTATCACAGATCAAAGACCTTAAGGAAGTAATATTCAAGAGAAATGTTCTACCAACTAGGTTACCAATTTATCATGATTCTCCAGACTCAAAGCCTGGTGCTAAATCAGCTTGGAGTATTAACTATACACCCCTGGTCTTTATTAATAGAATTACACTGTATCTTTGGCATCTGCCTATTAGACAGTAAAGCAGAAACATGTATGTGTGTATATATATTTATAATCATCGCAGAAGATACTGTCCACTATATTGTTCAACGGTGTTTATACAGAAACCCAGGGGATAAATTCCTCTGCTAACTGGGGGGCAACAGCTTCTCTCCTAATCAAATGGTATGCTTCCTACTCCAAATGATGGAAGCTTAAGAGAGCTCTGTTTTCCTTTGGGGTTTGGCAACTAGGACAGCAGAACTAAAATCTTTGCCCCACTTTTTAAAAAGAGCTTAGAAAACTATCCTTTCTGACTTTTGGGAGTATATCTCCCATGTGCTTTTGTATTTTTGCGGTGCTCAGGATAAAACCCAGGAGTTAGCGAAGCAAGCGCTTCACCACCAAGCTACCTGCCCAACCACTCCTTTACAGTGTTTTTATTTTTGCACCAGTGATTTTCAAGTGGGTATTTATTACAACCTGCCAAAGAAGAGATACATGGGCTTATCGATAGGGGCATTAAAAATATGAATTTGTTAAAATTTCCTTGAATCATGGTGCTTGTTCCTGGTTTGAAAAACTCATCAGAAATTCATCTGAAATCAAGCCAAGTTCTACATTATTTAAAAACAATGGACTGTTACATAACAGACAGATGAGTATGACTTGGTACAAAACAACTATGAAGAAAGAGAAATAAATTACCCGGCCCTACATTTAAGATGGGTTGCAGAGTTACAAAGGGCAATTCCTGCATCAGGACTCCCCAAGTGTTTCATGCTTCTATCACTTTCTACTTGTGAAAAGAAATTTCTTGTACTAGTATTCACTGGGGCTCAGCTTTGAGAACTAGAATAATTCAGCTACCAAATGGACTCCAGTATCAAAGGCTGTCGTGTACGCATCTTCCCTAGAAACATCAACCTCCTTTTAAGTGTCAGATTGCCCCACTTTTGATTTTTTATTTTGCCGTGTTTGCTCTTCCGTAGGTGTTTTCCCTGGGTACTTTGGCTTCTCCCTTTCCATCAAGTTTTGAGCTCTCTCCGCTCAATCTAAAATGGTCGTTCCAGAACTAGAACTCTTTTCTGGTCTATCCTGCCGCCTCGATAGCCGCCGTTTTTACTGTAAGGAAACTGCTTTATTTTCCCGGAGCATATCGTCTTCCCGCCTCAGAGATCAGGTCTTTTTCTCCCTTCAGCTCTCAGGTCCCGTAGCTGACCACTCGGGTCCCCTGCAAGATATTTAAGTCTTGCCCCTAACTCCTGGTGGACTCTCGGGTCGACCTCCCTCCCCCAAGCCCAGGAATCCAAGCTGCACAACTTCGGCTTCAGGCCCAGATTCATCGCCATTGTAGGCGTGTCCTCCCTCACCGGCTCCTGGAACCCCAAGCAGGACCCCCGTTCCCGCTCCGGCCCGGGTCTGCACTGCCCCGTCGCGTCTGCACGCACCCACTCGTTGGCCCGATGGCCGAAAGTGTACAGAGCCACCTGGCTGGCCACGTCCACGATGCGGTTGATATAAGGGTCGTGGCGCTGCAGAGCGGCTAGGCTGATGTCGCGCCCTTTACCCACCAGGCCGCCCGCCGCCACTGCCGCCATCTTCCTCCCTCCCTCACAGTCTTCATCACCCGCTCCAGGAAGTCACTCTTAATAGATCGCAGAACGAGCGAGCAGTCTCTACGGAAAACCCCGGCAACCGCAGGCCTGGAGACGCCTGCTGGCTCCATCTGCCCCGCCCTCTCCCCCTCGCTGGCCATGGCAAGGCATCACCAGTCGATGTCCGCGTTTCTCGCTCAGGATCGTTGCCACTGGCAACAATAAGCACAGGCCTGCCTTCTGAATCCAGTTTCCTTTCTCTAAGCTATTTTCTTCTTTCAGGAGCTTTAGAGTTGTATGCGCGGTAGGATTTCCCTTTGAATGTGTTCGATGCTTTGGCATGTATCTTTTTTGGTGCTTCAGTGATGAAACCTATAACAAAATAAGCCTCAAATATTAATAACTGAAAAAAAAAAAGATCTGTGATTTCTTAATGTGCTAATAATACTCAGTGATTCTCAAAGTGTCCCCAACACCCTTCTTGGGGAAGGATGATATCTTAAGACTCTTTCAGGGGATCTACAAAGTCAAAATAAATATAACAACCCCGACTTCCTTGGTTTGTTCACAGTGGCGTTTTTTGTTTTTTTAGCATCAGTGGTGGATAAAAGCGCCGAGACTCTCTCTGAACCGAGGCAGGCACCAAGGGCACCCGTGGTGGTCGTTGTATTCCTCACTGGCAGGCACTCTTAAAAGAAAAACACAACAGGGCCGGGGAGTTAGCTCAGTGGTTCCGGCGCCTGTCTTGCAAGCCCAAGGGCCCGGGTTCGATCCCCGGTAACCACATAACAATACTGGGTGTGGAGACTCACACCCAGCAGCAACCAGTACCACATGCCACAGTGCCGGGCGTGGTGGCTCACGCCTGTAATCCCAGCACTCGGGAGGCAGAGGCAGGAGGATTGTGATGTGAGTTTGAGGCTGAGCTCAGGGCCAGCCTGAACCACAAAGTGAGACCCTGTCTCAAAAAAATAAAAAAAAAAGAAAAAAAAAAAAGAAAAAAAGAAAAACACAATAGATAAACCCGGCCAGAGCCAAATGTCACTTGAAATTGCTCTTTACAAAGAAGTAGAATTATTAATTTCATAAAAGTTCAATTCTTAGATACACATATTTTAAGTATCGTGTGAAAAAAACCAGAAAGCATAGATAAAGGACTCTGCTGCGTGTCAAGATGCTGTATTTGTCACCCAGAAAATTCTGTGCTTCGACTGTGAACTGAGTTAGTGTTTGTTTGTTTTACTTTCATAGAACACTATTATTTTTATTTGAAAGAAAGATGGGCAAACTATAGTTATCCGGATACATGTTAGACATTTTCAAAAACAAAGTTTGCCTGTCACTTCCTGAAAAATAGGGACAATTATTGTTGTTACTGATGATATTTGAAACAGGGTAGGAATTACCAATTTAGAAAATATGTATCTTCTGCTTGATAGCTTCTCAATACTTGAAGTATTTTCTGATAAGGTCAGTGATATTAATGATTGCACTTTAAAAAAATACTATATAAGAAAATGTGTCAACATTGAGAAGATCTTCTTATCTCCATAATTCAACAGTTTCCAAATGACCAGGTATCTAATATTACATAATTCTGCATAGGGAAAAGATCTATTCAAGGACAATATAGACTAATAGATTTTAATGTACCAGAACATGAAAAGTGGATGGATATGATTCTGGAACTAATCTTCAAGAAGTTCCCATTTGTCAAGATTTGATGTTATCATCAAAGAAGATCCATAATTATCTGAGAGGTCATTAAAACACTCATTCTTGGGCCGGGGAGTTAGCTCAGTGGTTCCGGCGCCTGTCTTGCAAGCACAAGGACCCGGGTTCGATTCCCCGTAACCACATAACAATGCTGGGTGTGGAGACCCACACCCAGCAGCAACCAGTACCACATACCACAGTGCC